>CM026289.1:13353524-13656116 GCA_014851415.1 Cnaphalocrocis medinalis | reverse complement strand
CCCTACATTAAAACACTACTGCTTAGCTACCTAGACTAGATTTGTGGAGCAAACGTGCTATGTTTGGTAATATGAATGAACTAGATTTCGCTGAGTTTTTAGACTTACTGGGAGTTTACAAGTTTGTACACGGAGTGCTAGTTTTTTAGGAGCTTGAATAACAAAATAAACCTGTAGTTACCTACTTTGAAAAAAATATGGTCTTATCTTTGTTGAAACGTGCCGTGTACGCGTAAAGTCCGGACAATCATAGTGTAGAAACCGCTTACTCAGTGCGCAGAAAACGCGCGCTTTGTTACAGAAACCGCTTACTTAGTGCGCAAAAAAACCGCGTGCCCTTGGTACAAATCGCGCAATTGGTGCAGAAAACGCGCACCTTGGGGCAAAAAATGCGCACTTGGTGCAGAAAACGCTTACTCAATGCGCAGAAAATGCGTGCTTGGTGCAGAAACTGCTTATTCAGTGCGCAGAAAACGCGCGCCCTTGGCGCAAAATACGCGCGCGTTGTTGCAGAACCCGATTACTCAGTGCGCAGAAAACGCGCGCCCTTGGTGCATAAAACGCTTACTTACGCTGCAGAAAGAGCACGTTTATGTCATTGTAAATTAGGTAGTACCTACCTATCTACTAAAAATATTATACATTAACTACGTTGTTTCACTTCAAAGTTGCAGTAAGTGGGTTTGTCTACGCACGTCACTGCGCGCAACGCTCTTAACTATCTAGGGAAACTTGAGCTGATATCAAAGCTCGAACAACCCACTCGGTAGTGACTAATAGGATTCCTATTTTTAACAATACGTGTTCTAGATATTAGCTCAGGGAGACGTGCAACGACGATGTGACTTGTTAGCATGATAAATATAAAAACATACTGACGGAACATTGCACACATTATAAGTAGGTAGGTACTAAAAGATACTATCGGTATGTCACGCGTTTTAAGAAGGAATGAACAGAGGTATAAAAACTTACAACCAGATATTACAGGAGTAATTTACCTACAAATGGTAATGGGAAAATAAAAATGAGGCCTAATAAAGTCTGCGGCATGAAACAATAGCGTTGACCTTGAGTGCGCAGAAACCAATTTTAGTAGAAAGGCTTCTTTATTACACGTGCGCAAACTAACGGTCATCGATATTCGCGTTTTCGGCACCTTCATGTGAATATTTGGTATATATTAGATATATATTTTTTAAATTAGACTCTTTTGTCAATTTAATAGTAAATGTAAAATAAGTATTTCTCTGTGGATAGACCACCTGCCTGTTGGTCTGACGATATTGTATAGCTAGTGGAGAAACAATGGATGAGGCTGACTGGGGACCGTGGACAGTGGCGTGATAGAGAAGAGGCCTATACTCAGTAGTGGATAAATGTGGGCTGATATGATGATGATGAAGTATTTAAGATGATATACCTATAAGAGTCCCCGCAGACTACAGCCTTACTATCGGCCGATAGTTTATCCGGGTTGGCCGGTTCGTACGCATCAAACTTTTTTATCGGCCGATACCGAATCACTGTAATGTGCGCACCTGCATACATCTTCATACTGATTTAGAAGCCGACCAAACTATCGGCCGATTAAAAGTTTGTAGTCTGCGTGGAGTCTAAGTATTTTGTTCACACTCAATTATGTATGCACGAGTATGTTTTCCTACTTACAGAAATACCTAGAAGCAGAAAATTACGTTCATTTTGCTCCAACCAAACGAATCAAGGTAGCTAATAAATCCGAAGCGATTGCAATGAAAATCCTAAGAAGTTTCTCCAGTAGCCTGGCAATTTCTCCGTTAAGTAATTTCTATTAAGAAATTCAACGAACAAAATCCTCCGTTGCATAATTGCTACCTTTCGTCCATGGAGTTTAGGTCCTTAAGTACAAGTATTTAAAGACCGTTTTATTTAAATTTGTCAATAGTTTTAAAATTTAAATCACCTTTTCTTCTTTTGAAATAATTCATGAATGAAATGCAAAGTCCCAGGACGGCGACTTATAGTTTTTTTGGCCTATAAGTAATCCCGCAAACATAGTTGTGGTTTCGTCGAATTTTCAATTTTCAGCACGTAAAACACTGGTGATAGCGATAGATGGCCGAAAACAGAATGGCAAAGTCTCGCTGAGCCAGCGTAGTAAGTTTTTTTTTTTATACTAGAGGCGGCAAACGAGCAAGCGGCTCACCTTCTGGTAAGTAATCACCGCTGCCTATGAACATCTGCGAGGTCGCTGATGCATTGCCGGCCTTTTTATCGCTTCTTGAAGTATAAGTAAGTAAATTGGTATAACTTCTGCTAAAACCTGGTTTACATCTTCATGTGGTTAAGTAATGATTATTAATTTACGATGATGCTAACTTATTTTATCATTAAGAAATAATTAGGAAAAAATACAAACCTTCATTCCCCTTCAGAGGGTAACACTCAGAAAGGGAAGCCCAAAACCCAATGAAGAGTAAAAGTGATGCCAAGAGCTTAAAATACCCCATGTTGTTAGGACGCCAGTGTACGGAATAATGGTGTTTAAGTGTGTTACACCGACGCGTTAAATCGCCTCCGTTCATAGGTAGAACATAGACGTGAGAAACATGTGGACATAGGATTAATTTTTTTTATCTGACAGGTGGCAGATCATACGGAGTACCTGATTGTAAGCAATGCCGCCGCCCATAGACACTCGCAACGTCAATGGAGTCAAGTACGCTGTCAACATTTTTCCTCGTGGACTACGGCACCCTAAAAATAAGTGTGTTATCATAATGATAAGCCACTTTTTTTTTAATTTTTTTCACGGCCAAATGAAGCTACGACTTGACGAGATTTTTAAGTGGGGATAGAGTAACATAGGCTACTTTTTGCCCCACCGTGCTACCCCAAATTTAACGCGAGAGAAGCCGAAGCCAAAAGCTAGTTTCTACATAATCCAATGCAGAGCATGTCGTTAGGCCGCCCAGTGTACCGAATAATGATATTAAGTGTTGCCCGAACACGTAAAACCACCTTTATTCATAGAATAACACGACGTGCGAAATGAGAAATAATGCAGACATAGCCTTTTACGGCAGGTGTACTCGGGACTAGTTTTATTTGGCCGTAAAAAATATTTTCTCGGCAAACGAGTGAAATTGCTGCTCCGAGATATGCCTGCTCATGTTATGTTAATATTTTATTTTAGCACAAGAATAGGCAAAGAGGGTCGAGGATTAAGCTTACAGATTTCGGTTGAAAATATCCAGATTTTTTGACGGAGTAGTTGTATCGATTGATGGATAGATTTTAGGAAAAAATATAATGAAATAGCCTATATTCAGTTAACCTACTAACCGATATTCAGTTACGGCGGTCTATCTTAAAGATCAGCCACATACGCACGTTATATTAGTGCTCTGGGGAGGGATGTGAAGTAAGGTTCTTCAACCCGTCCTCATGTCTCCTCCCCACTCTGACGATGCGGGAGCCTCGCTGGGATTTAGTCGGTATGCCTCCGGTCCCACCCGGAGGAGAGCCCGACATAACCCGCCTGCCCCCCGGCAGGAGGGTATGCATAAGGAGCCGCAAGACCACGTTGGCCCACTTCGGGTCAGCGGCATTCCCCAGCGTCAACAAAAAAAAAACAAAAGGTTATATTAGTGCTCAAATGTGTGCGCAAACACAGATACACTCTCTATTCCCGTGTGTGACACAACCGAAGGGAGATCGGGCGCAGGATCATCATCTTAACGTGCTTTCCGAGGCACGGGGTACTAGACTGCCGACTTCGGGCTGACACTTAAAAATTTTCTGAACAGATAAACTCAGGTACCAATTTTTGGCCCGACCCAGGGATCAAACCCCGTGTAGCTTTATAACCGAGGTAGTGAAAGGAAAAAAATACGAATCACTAAAAGTGATTACACTTAAAGTGACTCTTAAGTTAATATCAAGGTTGCTGAAGAAAATTATCTACTATGTGTATAGGTTGGTAGCCAGAAATGTGGTTCAGATCCTACCAGGGAGCCATTAGCAATATCTCAGCCTCCCTATATTCGTAATGAAATCATCTACGCCAATTAAGACGCACTATCTCACTATCCATGTCAGGGTAGCTTTATAAATGCTTAAATCTTTGAAGGATGTCTATTAACTGCCTAGAAACAAGATAGTACTAAACGTTTCTTTCTTTGTTATGAGCAAATGTCATCCATACCCCAAAAATAAGAAGGAGTTCCAGACAAAGACATAGCAACAAAAGACATAGCTTTCAAAAAATTATGAAAATAGCTGATTGTATGTACTTTTTTTTGCTGAAATAAGAAAATTTTATAAGAAGTGAAAAGCAGTGCTGTGTAAGTATTTAGTACCAGCTTGTGTCAGTAGCAATACGTCTCGACTTTATGAGGTGCCTTCAGAACTTTTATACTAACTACCTTCACTTTAAAAGACGACAAAATTGTATAGAAACATGCAAAATCAGAAAATTCAAATCGTACATCTTGAGGACTACTTGCAGCGAATAAATTACGCCTGAGTTGGTCCTTCCTTCGCAGAATTACTGTATTTCCGTAGAGATTTTCAGACCTGAATACTACGTGAGCGAAGGCTATTTGCTCCAGATTTAGTATTTTGTTACTCATAAATCCTCGTCCTGAGTAACTAGCCTCGGTGGCACAGTTGGTAGTAGCGGACTTAAAAACGACGGCAGTACTTACAGTCCCGGATTCGATACCCGTGTCAGGTCAATAATTTGTACCTGAGTTTTTCTGTTTAGAAGTTCTCAATGTCAGCTCGAAGTCCAGACTTCCAGAAGTTGGTCGCCTTGTACAGCCGTGCCTCGGAAAGCAAGTTAAATCGTTCGTCCTGCGCCTCCTCTCGTCATGTCACACTGGTGTCCCATCGAATTAAGAGGGTAAGGGAATAGTGAGTGCTGTGTTTGCGAACACATTTGAGCACTAATATATTCCGCTTAATAATAGTGCCTAGTCACAGAATACTTAATAGTACAAGTAGCCTAGTATTTTCTGAGTACGTGGAAGACCGTTAAGAATGGCCGCCGAAGCCGAACATCGGTTGGAGATTTTTTAAATTTAGTAAATACTAATAAATAAGAAATCCGCACTAATCTTTTGCGCAAACAAAAAGGACATTTAAAACGGCCGTACTAGGACATTCCAACGCAACGTTCTTATCTCCGTTTTAGTTTTTACAACCCGCTGTTAAATTGGTGCTGGCACCCGACCAATCAAGCCAGACCTCACCTAAGCCTTAGTCTCTTTTAGCATGTACAATGATTTAATGGATTCCAAGATCATCTTTAACTGGTGTATTTATCCTAATAGCTTAGACAACGGTGTATTGCGAAATAAGGTGGCGCAGTGATTGCTTGGAAATTTTACCTTCATTTTTATGGGCGATTTTTACGAAAGCAAATGGAAGCCTAAGTACTTTTGTTTTGTTATCACGTTTTGGAAATGACTGGTAATTTGGGCATCTAAATTGCTTTATGACTTCAGCGTAGGCATGCAATTTGTCTATATTGCCATGGAATGTAGACGTTAAACCAATAGGTCTGCGGTAAATGTTCCATAATTAGTCTAGGAATAAAATTCATGTTTTGTAAAGTGATTACTACCTATTCTGGTTATTTTTGCCAATCGCAATTCTTTGAATCTGCCCATGTTCACTACGTTTCCCCGGATTGGGCCTCCATTAGTTTACTGATTCAAAACATGAAGCAAATTATAAAAAAAGTATGTTAGTTATAAATAGCCAAATACGAAAACAAACAGGTATCTGACACAATATCCTATGCCAAACAAATAAGTACATTAAATCTTAATAATATGTTTTACCGAGAAGCAAAAGCTTCATTTTGAGAATTTGCTTAAAAGATTTAAGCTCAAGCTAGCTAAGTCTGAATAAATTGAAGCTCAATGAAATTGAAATGTCTCTCTATCCTTGTTAAGTCGCTTAAACGTTTTTGCTGAAAATGAATCATTACACACCATAAATGCTTGATCACTAATTCAGCAAAACCGAATCATAGATCTTCACCAGCTTTTACGTTTATAGTAGTATTGTTATCGATATTCAATAGTATCGATAATCCGTAGACAGTCTAACATCCAATACCATCGATAGTAGGTGTAGTTATGTAATTCTACGTCTTATTACCGAATCAAGCAAAAAACATTTTTTTTTTAAATACCTAACCTACCTAGTCGAATAATGTTTCGATGGTATTCATCGCTTTTCATCATCATCATCATCATCATTTCAGCCAATAGACGTCCACTGCTGGACATAGGCCTCCCCCAAAGTTCTCCACACAGATCGGTCCTGTGCCACCCGCATCCAATGGACTCCCGCGACCTTTATCAGATCGTCGGTCCACCTGGTGGGAGGCCTGCCACGACTGCGGCCTCCTGCGCGTGGCCTCCACTCAAGGACCTTTCCACCCCAACGGCCAACGCTTTTAGAAATCACAATACTATCGATAGTATCAGTCTCGGACGTTTAATTATTATCGATAGAATTGGCGTTACCAATAATACATTTCCTTATCGATACTATTCTGCACTCTGAAAAACTATCGATAATATAACCGATATCCTGAATAGGTCGAGGTCAACTACCGATAGTTCAGCATCACCAGTTTATAGTTAGTAATCCTACTAACATTATCCTTATTCTTATCCTACTAGCCCTGAATAATAGGAAAGAGTAAGCTGATTATACCATGGGCCATAATACAGGGTTTAGCAAGTCCGGTAAAGACAATAAAGCAATTGCGTAATCTAACAACTATGGATAGATGTAAGTATTTGTGTAATATTGAAACTTTATTCAAAGAGATGAATAAAACCGCAAGTGGCATCTATGGACTTTTCAAATATATGTGGATTTTTACCATTAGCTCGGCAGTCGTGAGGAAACCTGCACGTTTCGGGTAGTCTCTGGGATGAGTAACAATGATTCAGATTATCTGGTTCCCCTGTTTAAGGGTTGCGGAGGTTAGGCGGTTCTACCGAAGAACAACGTAATCTCCTATATTTAACATATTGCAAATCAGACTTCATTCTTTGGAGCAGATAGTCCGATCTCTTATATTGAACATAGTGCAAATCGGACTATAACCTTTGGAGCATTTGCATTATCTAAGCGTATTCTGGGCCTAAAGGGACAGCTTTGGAAGCAACTGGATATTATTACACTCTAAAATAAAAGAGATTGATTATACGTTGGTTATTGCAATAAAACGATCGTCCTATATAAGATCTGTGGATAGGCGTAGTATTTGTAAATATTGCGCCTTTATTCACAGATATGAATAAAGCCGCGAATATGCCTGTGTGTGCTAACGATGTCATTTCATCCCGCTATCATTGGACACAAACGAGACTGGTGTGTCCGATATGAAATTATTAGGAGTATTCCGTCGTTTAATGTTATTTACAACTATTTTGGCTTTTTTTCTAATGTGGCAACACGACGAACGGAGCAGACGGATTATAATGATTGCCATTGACCTGCAAAACAAATGGAGTTACAAGAGTACCACCAACATTCAACTCCTCTCACCCCCGTGTTGGAGGCACAACACGGGGGTGATATGCTCATTTGGAGAAATGGAGGCGCTACTTTACGCAAATTTTCTGTGAGGCTGTGGTATTACTCCGATCAAGCGTGGCTTTCTCACAGTAAATCCTATCTTGTCCCAAGGTACGTACAGCCACACATCAAAGTATAAAACTGTCAAATTTCTTCTATCGACTTTCATCTTACTGATACGCATTAGGTTGAATATAAGTTGAGAAAATTTTGACAGGACTACCTAAGTGCTGCAAAAGCAAAACGTTTACAAACTATTCTAATTATCTCTAACTATCTTCACATATATCAAAATAAATACTTTATTAGGCGTTTATTTATAAACACCCGTTTAACGCCCATCAGTGAATAATTTATGACTAGTGGAAGCCCGAAACTCGACTCGCTTGGAGGTCGGTTTAGCACTTAACGATTTTATTAAATTAAATTATACTTTTTGTTTCCCAGGTCTCATAGCTGTACAGTACAATGAAAATTTTTCATTCAATTCTGTTCAGTAGTTTCCAAGATTGGCGCGAATAAACAGACAACAGACCGACAATTGTCATCGGAACTAAAGGCGTGTACCAAATTTCAGATCAATATGACAAGAGGAAGGTACTTCAATTTCAATATTTAATTTTGACCCAAACAAACAAATACCGTACGGGTCAAGCTAACATCAAAACACAGTTAGGGACCAATAATAAAAATAACGAACAATGCAGGGCATCACTCGACTTGCAAAAATGTGACATACGTCGCATGCGACAACGCTACACACACGAGTTAATCAAAATATAGGTCCTGTTACGCCCCAAGTTATTTTGAGATAATTATCATACAATTTTACATTTTTATTATGTGTAGGCATAGAATTGATATTGAAGATATCCGTTTAGCACCCATCATTCAATTATTTATAATGTGTAAGTAGGTATAATTAATAGCGGGTAATTTTCTTCGAAGGTGATATTACAGACTATTTCCAACTCTATCGAGTGGTATAATTATAGGTTTCGTGTACTTATTTCATTTTGTTTGTCGGATTAGTGGATAAGGTACATACTACACCACTGACAACGAACGAGAAGCGAGTAAAACTAGAAACCAGATGGCTAATAATGAAACCGTCCCTAACGAATGAGAATAAACCTGTCGCATTCAAACAAAAGAGCGCATAGTGCGTGTGAAAGAGAGGGAAACTCCGAGTCGATTGTAACACCCGCTTCAAATTAGGTCATCTGATTTCATACTAAGTAGCGTAAGCACTTGTGTTACAGATATGAGATAACAGAAGAAATAGAGAATATAATACTTAAATGCACATATTACACCCAGACACTGAAGAAACACAAGTGTCCATCACATGAATATTTGTCCAGGGTGGGGATCGGACTCATGACCTTTGGTTCATACTCGTCACTTGCTCACGAGCGGCAGCGGAACAAGGGCCTTAGCAAGTATACAGCGCTAGTTGGAAAAGAAGAAAAAGAACCTAGTAAGTAAGTAGCTCGCATGACAAGCCGAGTCTCCTAGCTAGCAGCACCTCTCACTGTGTAAACCAGTCTTAAGGCGCGCCACCTACGTGCGGGAACTAGCATGTTTCGTTGACAGAGTATTAATATTTCTAAAGGTTAAACAGAAAAAAGTGAGAGCAATGGCTCAGTGGATAAGAACGATTCCATATGGAGGGACGTGGCTCAAATCCAAGCATGCACGCATGCTCTGGGTTTTTCAAATTAATGTGGTATATAATGAGCTATAGGATTTTTGGCGCAAACCTGCACGCTTAAGATAGTATATGAAACGTGTAACTCAGTCTTCAATTTCAATTCAGAATTCAACCGGTCTTCTGTGAGGTCGTGGTATCATCTCCGATAGAGTCCCAGTCATACCAAAGCGTGGCTCTCGCACGGTTTCCGTTATTGTTAATTTTAGTAACCTGATGTATGGCTCTCTGTATCTACGTTGTGTGAACTCATCAAAATGATCGATAACCATATCGATACTACACTCACGGCGCATAGCCGGCAGACCAAGCTATCAATTGTGTAGTCTATATTCCAACACAGAACTGTTTGGTTTACGTGGATCAATTTGTCAATCCCCCAAACAATTTATTATACTGTGGAAGTTCCACCAGCTCGTACGCGTTTCGCTTCTTCTTTTTTGGTTCGAAATACATTTTGAAAGTTCAAAAGAAGAATGAGAATAATATTGACTAGGTGCATGTTTCCTAAAGATGTCCACAATTTCATTGTTAAGATTATGATCAGGAACTCGTGAGCATATTTTGGTTGGTCTGGTTCCAGTGCTATGTGCTGTGTAGGTCAGTTGGCAGTCGTTTCAGTGTTTACCTTGTCAAACCCAGAATTCTATTCCAAGCATGTCCCAGGCTTCTGGAGTAGCAGCTTTAAGTGCATCCGAAATAGAAACGCTGAAATTTACGTTTGACCCACATAATATAATATGCCTTACCGTGGGAGAGCCACGCTTCGCCATGAATAGGCCGGCTCGACCGGAGTTATACCACGGCCTAACAGAAGACCGGTGTGAAGCAGCGCCGGCGCTCTGAGTCGCCTAGTAAGTGAGGCTCGGAGGCCCAATTGAGGGGAAAGGGGCTTTAAGTTTGGAAGCGCACTTGTAACTCTACTGTTATTGCAGGTGTATATGGGTGGCGGTAATCGCGTACCATCAGGTAATTCGTCTGCTCGTCTGCCACCTATCACATAAAAAAAATCACTATCATAACAACGCAAAAACCATAACGTCGGCAACGCATTGATGATTGTGATGTCTCAGTTGTTGCAGATGTCCATGAGCGGCGGTGACCACTTACGATCAGGTGAGCCGCCGGCTCGTTTGTCCGCTATAACGTAAAAAAACATAGGGAATATGACAGACGAAATCAAGCGTTAACTTAATAAAATTAAAATTACGGAAATGGTATCAAAGATATCTCTTCTTTTGTTAAGAAAGCACAAGCTCTTTGTGCACGTATAAATGAACTGGACCAGAAAACAAATGAACAGAAGACTTTAATTAACTCAAGTCATGCAGTCCTTTCCGATTGTTTCGACTCATCCAATTGTTTCCCGATTTTGATTAAACTTATTTCGGATTTTGATTCGATTGCGTTTCGAGTAGCATTATTTCTCGATTGTTTTCTGCAACAGATGTTCGGAACGCTCTTTCGGAATCAATTAGTTCACGTATTGTGCCAATAAATCTTTCAGAATGAATAATTATTTTGTCCGGTGGTTACGGTGAGTCCAGATAAATGGTGCTTCTTAATTCTTTTTCTTTCCATAAAGATAATTTTACATTATTAATGTTCGAAGAAGTTGAACTCTAACCTGGTTCTATATCGTTTAGCACAATACGTATTAGGCAAGCGTGGTGATTAAGCCTAATCCCATCATAGTAGTGATGCGATGACTTGATTTCTATGATGGAAGCCTTTACCTTGCAGTAGGACAATTTATAAGCTGATACTATCACAATATCACGACCAAAACTTTACCAAAGAGTATTTACTAATAACACAGGTATATAGGTATCCTCCAAATCTCAGACTAATAGTTTAACCTCAGCCTTCCGCAAAGATGTTTGATTTACGGTAATAAAACACTGCTATCATCTGGTTTTACAACATTCAATGGCCTGGAAAGAGCTGAGAGGATTGCCAAACCGCTGTTTTCTCTTCTGCAGTACTCTCGTTACGTACGAGAAACAAATTTGAATAAACAAAAAATTTCCTGTCGAAATCCTTGAGAATATGAACAGATTTTTTTTTTATAAATTTATTTGATAAAGGATAAAAACTAACTTAAAATGGTTTCGTATTAGCGTATTTTTTCGCGCGTACTGTACTTACACGCGCGCTTAATTCGCGCGTTATACGATCACATTTATTGTAGTATAGTCCGAGGCAAGAAAGTGTAGTTATGACCTTGAGTGCGCAGAAACCAATTTTGATAGGAAGTATTCTTTTTTACAAGTGCGCAAAATAACGGTCATCGCTATACTTTTCGTGCCCCCAGCTATATTTAAGTGTTCATGTGAAGCGATAGACACCTTATTGCCATGACGTTTCCATAGTAACATTTTTATGTTTACGATAGAAGCTTAGAAGCGCGTCTAATGCTCAGACTGCCAAAATACGCTTCAAAAAAAGAAGTTTATACGCGCGTAAAAAACGCCAGTCTGAAACCACATCTAATTTCAACAATGTAGCCCCAGCCTTTCGCAAAGATCGTCTCATTTACAACAGTGAAACACTACCCTAATCTTATTTTACATCGTTCAGTTGCTCTCGAAGAGGGGGGAAGATTGCCGAACCGGTTGTTTCTCTCTTTCACGCGCGTAATTATCACGCTCGAGTTGCTTTCCTTATTGAGATGTTCTGTTTCTTCTCACGTCTAATTTGCTTGGGTATATTTTCTAGTGTAGCCAAGGTTTTGTACTTGTAGCCTGTTTCGGGGATAACATGTATGAGTAATCAGGTTAAGATGCGACTATTTTGTTTACCGTTCACGTAGTCTAAGTGACACTTATAGATATTGGTTTGTAAATATGCAGTCATGTAGTTCGACTAAATACGATTATCACACTATCTATATCTACTAATCGCAAAGACTCGCTGCAGACGGTAGAGCATTTCATTAATTAGATAGAAAATTAAGCTGAAATTAATATTGAAGAGGTATTTAATGCATTTTTCATATATAATTGCCAAGTCCGATGGCTTACAAACATATTTTTTTCACTGCTATAAGTAGTTATAATTTTGCAGCAAATAGTTCTGAATCAAGCAGCAAGTTTCTGAAGTCGTTTAAAATTCTAAATCAAATATTCATAATGTTTGACACTGATTTATCTACATTTAATTTACCAATGCAGTGAAATATGTATACCTATTTGTAGTCCACAAAACCGGGCACATTTATTTGTGTAAAATAGCTTGTAACTTATTTTCTTTCGCTTTCAGTATTTAATGTGAAGATACAACTTTGATAACTTTTACATTATCTGCTAGAAATAGTACAATACAATTATATTGATAAAAAAACGAGTTGTTTCTAATTGCAGATGATTATTGTTCTTTAACTTGAAGGTTTACTTGGAATTGTATGAGCTGAACTCGTTAAGCTTAAAATATTCAAGACAAGATTTACGAGCGACTAGCAACTACTCAAACTCATATTTATGCAACAGAACCCCACAAATTGCAGTTAAACTCCAATTAAGAAGTCGCAGTTATGAGTATAAAAGATAGTAGTAACACACAGAAAACCGGCGTGAAGCAGCCCGTGTGCTGTGTTTCGCTGAGTGAGTGAGGATACCAGAGGCCCACTCGGGGGGGAAAGGGATATAAGGTTGGCAGCACACTTGTAACTCCACTGGTGTTGCAAGTGTCCATGGGCGGCGGCAATTGCTTACCATCAGGTGATCCGCCTGCTCGACTGCTACCTATCACATAAAAAAAAATAGTAAACCTGTAAATACCTTCTTTATGAATAAGATACAAAAAAACTAGAAATACATTTTTGAGGTACCATTATAAAGTAAAAATTAAAGTATCACTATAGCCACTGCAGGGCTAAGGCCTCACTACTTGCCTACATATATTACATGATTATTTTGACTAAGAGACCAAACACATGCGCGATGGAATCGACACCCAACGCTATCTATTGGCAAATATTAAAACTAATAGCTAATCTATAGTAACGAAACGAGGTCGCGCCACTAGCATTTTATAATTATATCACTTCAGCCGGAGACTATTTCCTTGTTTATCACTTTTTAGAGCGTCTTTTTAGTATTCTTTATTTTTATTAGACTAGTAAGTATAGACTTTTCTACAACTGGGTGTTGTTAAGCCAATCATTAATTAGAAACGTATGTAATAGCCCCCTGTTTTAGTTTTTTGGAAGCACTAAGCTTGAAAGCTGCCACTAATACACCATGATTGTTTTGAGCTCACGACTATAGTAAACTCTGATTGATTACACAAATAGATCAATGATAATCCAATATAATTAGCCGATGATCCACTCAGTGACGTATATTGGGATATTGAATTCATTAGATTCGTGACAACTCGTGCAAATTGTGATACGATTTCGGATTATAGTTTCGCTGCATGTTGCCGAATGATAAAGCAGGTATTACCAACCTTTAGATATCTAACTTGTACCTACTAAGTAAGCAAATGAATAAACAAAAGACAGAGTTAAAGGTAGGTACTCAAGCTGTAGCTTCGACTTGAGGTTCACTTCAAGGCTACTACATTACTACAACACAAGCGAAAAGCATATTGCAAGTAGTTACACGTTACTTCTATCCCTTATTTATTGCAACTTAAGACTTATTTTCTTTAAGTATGTCTTGATTAATGGATTAACTACACCTCAGTCTTTTGAAACGATTTGGCTGCATCAATATTTCCCGAGGGCTACGTATCATAGCCCTACTACGATGGACCTTCAAGAGAAGAGCGCACCTAAAGGCCTGTAAGGCCTGTAACGCATCAGCGCCATCTCTGAACTCGCAGATGGGCGGCGGTGATTGCTCATAATCGGGTGATCCATTCGCCCGTTTATCAAATAAATAAATGCGCCAGACAATTACACCAATCAACCTGGTCTCAAACTAGGGCAACCCCTGTACTATGAGAATCAGATGTCGTTGATTAACTGGGGGCGTCAACCCAGAAACCCAGACCCAAGAAAACTTAGAAAATGTAGTTTTCCTCAATTGACATGGCCAGGAATCGAACCCGGGACCTTTCGCGCTTCAGGCGAGCACCTTAGCTACTGCGCCATCGAGGCCGTCAATCGCCTGTAGAATTTAAAAAAACAGACAAGCTTTAATAAATGAATGAATCATCCTCATTTCTATCTTAAAGCGTTGTTTTCCACCTTCCATTCTGCCTATAATTTACTCTTGTAGTAACACTTTCTGAGTTTCGGCAACGTTCGTAGATGAGAAAACTTACTAAGTTATGCATTTCGCCCGATATTTGAAATTAACTAGAAAGTAATGGGCCAAGTTTCAAACTATTTAGTTCCAATACTTACGGACTTGGATATTGAAACTGCAAATCGAAATTGGGGAAAATATAAATATTAAGTTTAGTGTAGTTAAATAAAGTTTAAATTAAATTTTGTACATACCTAATTGGTAACAATTTTGAAAGTACTTACATAATATTTATACATTCTCAGAAGTCAGTAGCTTAAATAAAACTAAATCATGTATATTTTCAGGATTTTGGAGATCTCCTTCTGATAAATAGACTAAGACAATTAACTTTCTAAAAAAACCTTTTTTCCTTTTAATTGTATATTTTTGAATGACTGTAAATATTATACATTGAAATAATAATATGTTTAAAAAACTTACCTTATAATTACCTTGACTTCTCCATAAAAGGATGTCAATCGGAAAAACGAATGCAATAAATGAATTTACAAGATTTAACTTGAATCTGCTTCTCTTTTCCAGAATCCAAACATTCCATTCCAAATTACTTCATACGAAATTCCGAAATGCATTTACAGTGTCAACTGGTGTAAAACGGCTTTAACCAATTTTATATTTACCCTTTTCCGTAATAATAAATCAAGCTTATTTCATGTGAAACGTTAATTACCAGTTTTATTTTATTTTAAGTTGAAATAAAATATTTGTCAACGTCATCATCCCAAAGTATCTTTCTCAGTTGCGTCCAAAGCCGTTGCTTTAGATCCTGGGGTACGCTAGCAACATGATCGAGGATATGGAAAGACTGGTAATTACCATGAAGGAACTTTATTACTATATTGATGTTATATTGACAGTAAGACTAAACACAGAACTGCCGGGCAACGCTGTCACAGTTTTACTGTGGAAAACATACCATCTCGGACTATAAAGTTTAGCAGCTCACATATCTGCGGTACCCTTAAAAATTTAACTCGTTTGCCATCGCTTGTGTTTCCTCCGTCTTACAATATGGACTCCTTCAAACGAAGCATCTCGGGCTAGTATGGCTGTACCAACGGTTGTGATGCCGTGCCATCGCGTCCGTAGTAGGTTTGTATGCAACGTGGGCTCTCCTAAGGGCTAAGATGACTTTAATACCTACTATGCAACTTTAATCTTTGTACGATTAGGTATACTTTCCCGTGGTAAGTCAAACGTGTTCTCACTTACTTGACCATGTTTCAAAGCATACGAGTATATAGCAATATTTACCCTATAATCCTGGATTCATGTCACTTTCCGTCAGGTTGAAAGTAATGATATGCAAACACTACAGGCACACTTGATGTGATGGCTTGTTCTGCGATTTCGGAGTAAGTAATGGTGATTACATATCATTTGTTGTAAGCGCAAACAGAGTTTAGTTGTGCCCTAAACTAACATGTTTGCGTGGGAGTGATTTTAGGTTATGTAATATTGTAGAGGGCTTGTGATTCGTCAGTGTGGCAGATCTTATTGAGGTAATAACATTAACGTTTTGGTTGTATGCGATGGTAGTTCATTGGATAAGAACAAGCCTTTCTAATAGAAGGGTGTGGTTTGAATCCAAGCATGCACCTCTAGATTTTTCAAACCTATGTGCATTATTCTACTATACGGTGAGGGAAAACATCATGAGGAAACCTGCATGTTCCTGATGGTATCTGTAACGTATAACCATGATTCAGTTGGTCTGGTTGACCTGTTAAAAGGTTGTGAAAGTCAGACGTCAGTTTATTAATTGTAATTATCAATCTCCCCAAATTCTGAATCATGGTCTAAGCGTACCCTGCGTCAAAAGCGGCAGATTTGCAAAAATTATACTTAAGATCAGAAGAACATTTTCATTTTCATAAGTATTGTGGTAGATTTCAATGGAGCTGCTTTACTGTTACGGTGGCTCACGGCTAGTGAGTTGCACTTAAAAGCAACATCGAGGTTGCAATTTGAGGTTCAGAGGTTGTAATCACCATAAAGAGGGTGTGACTTGTCGAGTATCCACACCGTTCCCCTGCTGGCTACGTCACTGCGTCTGGATGTTCAAAAACAACTGCTGCCTCCGCCTTATGACTGTGTTAACGTGGGAAAGCCACGCTTCGACATGAATAGGCTGGCTCGACAGGAGCGATAACACGGCCTCACAGAAGACCGGTATGGAAGCAGCGCCTGCGCTGTGTTTTATCGAGTGAGTGAAGGGTACCAGAGGCCCAATTTGGTGGAAAGGGGATTAAAGTTTGGCGCACTTATGACTCTACCGGTGTTGCAGGTGTCTATAATATGCGTCGGCAATCGCTTACAATCAGGGGATCCGTCTGCTCGCGGTCACTTATTACATCAAAAAAAATAGAAAGAGGGGGACTGCTAGCTACATCACTGTTCAAAAACAACTGCTGCAGCCATATTTTCTTCTAAATTATTTCAGAAAGACGGCAAAAAGGTAAAACTGGACTTAATTTCAATAATTTTGTATGCAAATTCAAACCTGCTCTTTAGGCTGACCTACATTAAGATGAAAATTATGATCTCGGTTCTTTGTAAGGTCTGTGAGTAAAAAGGTTCGAGGTCTGAAATTAATGAAATATTTATAAGTGTGACGAATATGATTATGAAAATCTGAAACATAAGGTGACCACTTTGTATTTTATTATTGTGCCACAGTGTCATAATGTCATTAAATAAATAGGCCCATAAAGTCGGCTTTAACTTAACAATGGTATCGAAGAGTTCGTTGACATACGTAGTACTTACCACCCCTACAAATTCTAGATTTTGGGCTGCTATTGAGAATCTATCAACAGAAAGTTTCAAGGACAATTTTTAGCTCAACTGACGATTTTTAAAGCGCAATTAATATTGCTACGGCATGGGCAATCCTGTTACTAAACAGTGCGACAAGCTATTGTGGCCGGTGGAAAAAAAAATCAATTTTCTAAGAATCAAGATGCCATATCAGGGCAACCTACTGATCGTCGGCCAGTGGGGCGCCCACGCTATCGCTGGCGGGATTTAGTTAACACGGACCTGCAAGAATTAGAAGCAAGATGTATATAGATTGGCGACAAGCTGCTCGAGAGCGAGACAAGTGCAACATCTCGGCCAAGACTCATTTGGGGTCGTTTGGCCATTGAAGTAAGTAATTTTCTTAGAGCGTATAAACTATATAAAAAATAACTCACAATAACCTTGTACGAGTACCTACTTATGTCGTGGGCATTAGAATATCCCATGCATAATAAAATATGGAAAATTACACCCTCAACTAAAAAAAGAGAACATCCTGGCCCAGAAAAGAAATGAATAGCGAATGATCTTTGATGTCAAAGCCGAACGCCCACTCGGGTCTACTTAAATGAGTAGGTAGGCATTATAAATGACCGAAGGGTATAATGCTATAAGGGTTCAATGTACTCAACGAAATCTTCTAAAGCTGAATAGGAATAGGTAACGCGTACAGTCCTGCTTTTCACGATTATGAAGTTGTCGGTAACCTTTTTTTAGTCGTGAATGTACGCGTAAAAGCTTCGACTTTTTAGGTCCTTTGTAGTTACCAAAGTCCCGTTTTAGGATCCGTATTTGAATGGCCTTTTCAGGCAAAAGATTTTTCTTTCCCCACGTTAATGTCCCAATGTTTCCTTGCGTCTATCATTCTAATGTTTACGCAGATTTTTTCAAGGGATAATGGTGGTGTCAAGATAACTTATTGTGACTGGAAAGGAACCTGCATAGAAAAAGGCAACTCATCGCTCGCTAGTATAGATCTCGCTATACCACAGAATACTTAATAGTACAAGTACAGAAAGCCACTCCTCAGTTTATATAAAATAAAGGCTCAGTTTACCATAACATAATTTATAATTCCGACCGCCTAGCGTTCAACACCTACAATTATTCATACCTAGAAGTGCGTTGTCTTTCTATCGCAAGCAACTGTCTCGCATGCGTCGCCGCTCGCTTTTTACTGATTAACCCCTCCGGAGGGGCCGTCGCATGTACTTGCAAGTTCGATACCTACACGCGGAGTGGGACAGGCCTGGCTATACTATAGATTCTTTTAAACCAAGTATAAGAAAGCCTTAAGTTAATTTAGCGTTTACCTTTAAGACTACGTAATGTCTTAACACTGCGTTTAGATTTAAACTGAAAAGGTTCAGCTGCGTGTGCGTTCGTCTTTACCACGATAACAGTCGGGCGTAAGTATGATGGATGACATAAAGTACGGAGTAATTTGTTTGCCATGATTTCAACACAAATATTTTGCTTCATTTTGCCTTATATTTTGGAAAAGAATTGCAGGCTATTAGGAGTAATGTGTACCTACGTACAGTAAGTATTGCTAACACGTTACTAACTTAAGACCTCGTTTTATATTTTGTCAGTATGATAGCAAGGATTATGCATTTTTATAAGCCATAAATATCAGCTCAATTTGTCTTATACCACGGGCAACTCGTAAATCTTATCCTTGCGTTTATCTTTGGATAATATTTTCCGGCTTAACGCGTTATATCTGTCTCTTCAGTGTTGGGACTTGAGTCAAAAGCCTCAAGACGGAATCAAGTTTTTCCAAAAGGGACATTGACAGTTTTAGTAGAGTACATGGTAAATACTTTCTATGATGTTACCGAAGGCTATGAGTTAAAAAATAAAAAAAACAATTGACACTACATAACAAAAACAAACTTGTAGCATAAACATTAGAGTAGGAACTTTCAAGCGAAGAGAGTACGTTTCGTAAAGGAGTAAACTTTCAAAAAGTCAACAATGCATCAGCGGCTTCGTCTGATTTCGCATATGTTCATGCAGGGGCGGTGATTGCTTACGATCAGGTGACCCGTTTGCTCGTTTGTGCCCTCTAACATCAAAAACGCTTATAATGATATGTCATTTGTCGAATTCTGATAAGTAGTTTAGAAGTTACGTGGAAACAGATGAACATACATACATACATACAAACATACATACATAGCCTGTCAAAATCATAACCCTCCTTTTGCTTTGCCGTAGTCGGGTAAAAATAAAGCATCATTTATATACCTATCTTAGACCTATTTCGAAAAATGGTGACAACGGTGGTCACCAATGTTGGTCAACACTCAAATAATCGAGCGACGACATTCTCAAATTTCAAGATATCGAGTCAAGCACTTATAGAAGTTAATGGTCCCAGATGGCCAACCCATTTATGATAAAGCGAGACTCTCCCGAGGTAAAAATCTTTATCGAGTTACTCAAGTCACTCGAATACAATTTGACTGACAAAGTCGCACCACCAACCCCCGTAATCCTTGAATCGTATCGCTGTAATTTGGGATCATGGCGGTTTTACTACCCGTTTCCATGGTAACCGCGTCCATCGGCCATATTGCACATCCAATTTTGCGTCCAATGAAATTGAGCAAACTGTCCATGTAATAGATTTGTTTAGGGCTCTAAAGGACATGGAGCTGGTTTGAGCAGACATTTACCTAGTGGTTAGTTTCTCGCCGCCAAGATTTAACTCGATTCCACGATTCAGTTGGTCCGGTTTTTTTATGATATAGGTGGCAGACGAGCCGATGGATCACCTGATGGTTAGCGATTACCGCCTGCGCTGTCATAATTATTCTCTTATTATGGAAAATGGATGGATGAGACATATTTTTACACTTTGGAAGTGTCTCTGGATCAATTCTGGTTTGTAACTTATGACTCTACTGCTGTTACAGGTGTCTATGGGCGGCGGCAATCACTTTTTTTAAGTGATAGGTGGCAGACGAGCAGACGGATCACCTGATGGTAAGCGATGGCTGCCGCCCAAAGACATCTGCAACAGCTGTGGTGTCAAAGTGATCTGTCAACTTTTAACCTCCTTTCTCCCCAATTGGGCCTCCGGTGCCCTCACTCACTCGACAAAACACAGGCGCTGCTTCACGCCAGGTCTTCTGTGAGGCCGTGGTATCACTCCGGTCGAGCCGGCCCATTCATGCCGAAGCGTGGCTCTCCCACGGTAAACCACCAGGTGATCCGTCTGCTCGTCACATAAAAAAATTACTACTAAAATAAGCAAGTTGCCCAGCCTAGTGTATTTGGTAACTAGCATGGAAACATCTGTTAGCCTTTGTGAAAAGTAACACTTTTGCGAGTCAATTAAAACAAGCGATCGATCACGTGGCGAGACGCAGTCAGGAGTACCAGGTCTGATTGATGGGAGAGGTTGCGTAATTTTGGATACAGATTTGTTACATGGGAAGAATTGGGCCCTTCGTATGCGATGGAAGGTATTACGGAGTGAATTTTCTAAATGGCTAACTTATGATTTCTTTTCATATAGGTACTTAATAAGTGCACCAGTGGAGACACGCACAGCACCAGTGGAGTCACAAGTGCGCTGCCAACCTTCTAATCCCCTTTTCCCCATTGGGCCTCTGGTACCCTCACTCACTCGGTGTATGTAACACAGCGCAGACGCTCTTCACCAATTCATGCCAAAGCGTGGCTCTCCCAGGGTCAAACATAGAGTTAGAAAGAGTTCAAGGTCGTAATTATAGGGTAGCAAGGCTGGCAAAATACAATGAGCCTCTAATCCAAAAGGGCCCTGGGCTCAAGAGGTCGCGAGCTTAAAAATAACATTGCATTTTAACAAAACTTTGTATCTAAGGCCCGGGCCTTTCACCCTTTGCAAAGAATTTGCCACGAGCTCAGGCTCGTTTCGTTCGTTTCTAGTTTTTCTGTCAAAACTCCAGTCTTGTATGAAATAATATAGATAAGACCAACAATTCAACTTTATTCACAACCTAAAACGAGCAGCATCTATTTTAAAAGGAAGCTTTTATACAGTGCCAAACTTATATTTCAGCCAGCATCTACTTGGCGCAATACCTCAAAACAAGACAGGACAGATAACAAACGAAGTACACGCGTCTTGGGAGTTTGTAGCGGAACAAGTGAAAAATACAAATATTTTAAAAACTTCTTGTTCTTTAAACAAATATCTCTCATCTGCGTAGCTTGCTTGACATAATTATTACAAAAAAAACAACAACATGAGTTAAATCTGAGTACTTATGATATACTTCTATAATTTAAATGTAGACTTTCTATTGAATTTTAACAGAAGAAGAACTTCTTGGCTTAAAAATCTACACGAATGGTACAATAAAAGGTCTCTGTTTAGAGCAGCTGTGTCAAGGGTTCAATTCGCCATTATGATCGCCAACTTTGGTTAGAAGATGGCACATAAAAAAGAAGATTGAATAACTATTTATATAAGTAAATTATATTTGTTTGACAGTACAAAAGTACGTGCAACCTAACAAAACTGACTACATGGACTACTACATACAGAATGGACTACAAAATTAACTTTACTTAATAAATATACAACCACTTGCCAAGGCTCATTGCATATCGTTTAGAATTCAATATCGGTAAATTGGGGTAAAATGGGATCCCCCATCACTTTTCCCCTGATCCTATCCAATGTCTTGCACTTTGATTGCCTAATTCTGTCTCATTAACATATACCTACTGTTCTAGTCATAGAACAGATAGATAGATCGTACCTACTTTAAGATGGCATACAAAATAAAAAACTTTAAACTAGGGAGTTAATAAAATAACTAGTTAAATGGCATTTTTATCGATGAACGATATCCTACAGACAGCCTTAGGCTTATAGAATTTGTCAGCGCAATTCGTTAGAGTTATAATATTACGCGTGTCATAAACGATTCTCAATGTAAAAACTATGACAGAAGTTTGTATGTATTTTCGATATAAATCTGAATTCCCCATTTACAGGCGACATCTACATGACAAAGGGTAAAACTGCTTAAGTCTCAGGGGTGACAAAACACACTAAAAACCTTTCGAAGTTCTGCCAAAGTCAAAGAGCATTAAAGATTTACAACTTCGTAAACTATACAGGTGAGTATATGAACATTTCTCATGCTACTTGTCGAAACGTTGCCGATACGATTACCTACTTCTGATGTATTATAAAACTGTTTCTAGTTGGCATAAAGCAGGAAAAAATATTTCTTATTTTAGTAAAGCTAGTTTTTGCTTTGTTTTATGCTTAGTCATTAGATGTTCCTACCTACTGGATTTTTGATTTTTTTTATCTTGAAATTATTTTTAGCACCTATGACGAATGTATTTATTTTGAAACTTTTATCACCGTTTGCGATATCGGTATCGCGTTTATCAAATAGAGATTGGAGTCAGAACTGTGCGTTTCGAGCCACGGGGGTACAAAACCGCCAACTCTCAGACTTCGCGCTGACACTGAGAATTTCTGAACAGAAAAACATACGAACGTACAAATGGTCCGACCCGGGAATCGAACCAGAGACCCCAAGGGCAGCTGTCGCTGTAAAGCACGACCCAATACCCACTGCGCCACCGAGGCAGTCACTGTGTCCCATCGAATTGTTACACTGGTGTCCCATCGAATTAAAGAAAGTAAGGGAATGGAGAGTGCATCTGGGTTTCCGTACACACTTGGATAATATGGGATAATTTGATGTCTCACTGGCTGTACATCCCTAGTAAAGATCCAGCCTAACAAAGGCATATTATTACCTTGCCAGTCATCGTTTTTAAGAGAAAGTCTGCTATTTTCACTTGTACAAATTGTGTGATTTGCAGCTTATTGTTCGCTCTTGCGGTTTTCACTTGTGTTACGCGAGAGAAAATGTGACACATAACGTATTGTGAAATAATGTTATTCTAATGTGCGCAAGATAAAGCTCTTTTTGGTATCCTTTTTTCTGTAAAATATACCTACCGGACAAAAACCTCAGAGGAAAAATCTTTTTACTATTTTTTTAGGTAATCGTATCATAATACTTATCTGTTTTCCTGTTATTTTGTGAATACCTTACCTATTTCACAAAACTGTGAAATAAGGTAATACACCACCATTCAATACTTTAAAAAAATATCTAAATTTGACCACCCAGTCGAAGTTATAGCATGATCCTGATCATCTACAGCGTGTATCTGTACTTAAACATTATGGTTGCTAGCCATTTTGAATAACATTAGCTCAACGACTTTTCAAAATTCATCAAAAAAAATTCGAGTCACCATCCAAAGCGACCATGTCACGTGACCATTTCCAAATCCTATTTATTTATTTAAAACTTTATTTCACAAATTTTCGTACAATAGACGAACTAAATGCCAAGAGGCTATATAAATGAATAAGTAAAAAAATATTATACATACAGACGAATTGAGAACCTCCTCCTTTTTTTTGAAGTCGGTTAAAAATTGTTAAAGCAAATTTTTACGAAATAGAAAATTCTTTAAGCCGATCGTCTATTGTTTTCTATTCTTACGTACTTAAATAACCCTATTCCGTGTATCTTAAAGTTACCTTGAAAAGAAAATATCCTGGGAAAACAACAGATTGATCAATTTAATTACCAAACAGGGAAAGGACGAAAATGGATGAGACGAGCATCCCCTTTAATTTGGTCGGGTGCGACGTACGTTTCATCAAATGTAATTGACGATTTTTGAGGAAACTCAATACGGATAAATGTTACGCAGGCGATTAATTTGATGAGCCATCAGCTGGCATGGATTCTTAATTATCGTCACTTATTTAAATTTATGTGTGTATCTTTATTTGTTTGTATTTTTAGCGGACACTGGAGAGCTCCATGATTTTTATCTACCGAACAAAATGTTACGCAGCCGGCTAAATTTTCAAAGAAAAAAAGTCTTGATGTGTTTAGCCCAACGAATTAAGTTGGTAGTAGGTCTTATCTTTGACCGTGGGAGAGCAAACTTTTGAACTGAATGGGCCGGCTCAACTTCAGTGATAGACGGCCTCACAGAAAACCGACGAGACGCAACATCTCCGCTGTTTTGACTAGTGAGATTTGATACCAGAGAGCCAATCCAAATGTCTATAAAATATATATTAATTATACTTACTTTACCATGGATATAAATATTCAATAACCCATAAAAGAACAAAAAAGAACAGATTTTTTTCTATTTACGTTAGATCCATATAGAACACTTATGAATGCCAGAACACGCTTTATTAACACTTTGGTATTGTTAACATAGGCAGTTAAAAGCAAGGATCCATAATTACCTAATACTCTACCCATATGCCATTTTCAGAACACTGTGGTAATGTTAATATAGGCACAGCCAGAGGTTCTTATTACCTAATACTCTACCCATATGCCGTTTTCAGCAAAGCCTATATAACCCAGTAAATCAATGGCTTACAATCCTTCGTTACGCAGAGCAGGTGTCGGTAACGGTCTTATGATCTAGAAACTTGCGAGTGCGTGCGATTCTGAAGAGGAGACAGGGGTAAAGTGGTCAGATAAGTTGACTAACTACAATATACACGGATTTGATTGAATGGTTAACATTTAATTTGCGAATACCCTGTTCAAATAATAGATATGATCGGGGAGCAAATCTGATAAATTTGCCCCCGAAAATTGTAAGCTACAAATTTGACATGGCGTTGAGCACGTTACAAATTTTGATATCAGATAACATTTAATATGGTGCGGTGAGTATGGCGCATCCTAAGCATTACTTACAGGTATTATTTCAGTGTTTATCTTTGAGCTTAAAAGCCTTTATTTTTTTACTTATTTACCGCCAAACTGGCACCACTAGTGGAGTCCCACAAGTGCGCTGTTTAAGCTCCCCTTCCCCCAGGATTGACCCTGGTACCCTCACTCTATCGGCGAAACACAGCTCAGACGTAGCTTCACGCTGCTTTTCTGTCAGACTGTTTTCCATTTTAGTACTTAGTTTAAAACATAAAACGTAACAGAACCTAGCCGTGTAGCCTTAGTTTCCGAGGAACTATCCTTGTTTCTACTCACTAGTTCCGACTTACTTCAGTCTCCCCAACTTGCAAAACAAATCTCGTCAATAAATAAAGCTTGGCAAACTTATAATGGATATTGTTTGTAGTTTTTGTCCGCTGTGTTTTTTACATTAATATTACTTCGTTGGCAGGCACTGACTCTGGATTGAGAGGTAAACCACCTCCACAAAATAATAAGAAGTACAATACAGGGAATCCTTGTACGGGAATCATTGCGTTTGTGATTCAATGATGGAAAAGGTCGTGCAATTTATGGTCAGCGACCACAAACATTGCTTATGCAATGTTTATGCACTTATGTGTGGACACGCCCCCGAAATTTCGGAAACATTCTAAGTGTAAAATAAAAAATACCTTATGAGAAATTATAAAGAACTTTTTTCCAAATTGAAATCCATTTATAAGTACCGATGACATTGTCCATGTTATACCATAATTATTTATTTACAAAACATACCGACCAATCACTCAAAAGAGAGATAATTATACGAATACATACCTACTTAATTAACATTGGCCAACGAATAAAACGAGTCATAATTATTGTTATATTGTAAAACATATTATGCAATCCCCTTTAAATCATTTTCGATTATTTTGCTTAATAGTTACATTTCATGGTAATTAAGAATAAATAATGCTTGTAATTAAATAATAGACCAGTCCATTTTGGTAAATTTCAATTAGAAGCATTGTGATTCAAATAATCATTCAATATAAGTATCTCTAAATAATCCTACTAGTTGTTAAACTCAAAATACTGAACTTAAGCTATCTTAAAAGGATTAAAATTGACACATTTGGGCAGTACTGGTATCTGTACCAGAGTACTTTATTAAGTGGGCCATGTCCTTTTATAAATTACCATGTTTCATACTTAGTTTTAAAAACTTGAAACATTATGTCCTCCCTTATCTAACTTTAGTAAATTGAGGAGACTTGATATAATGATAGTGACCTGATATGGCAGTCTTTGGCGCATAATATGACCAAAATGGAAACAGCTTTTGGTCTACAATTGTTCGGAAACTCAAAAATGTTACAAAATATTTAAAGATATTTTCAACCGCGCAGTTTTGTAGCGCGTGACAGTGTAATTTATTTTGGCCGCCAAAAATGATTAAATTGGTCCATTGTTTGCCTATAAAGTGTTAAAGATTAATAATGGTTGAAGAATTTGTAAATGAAAATTCAATAACCATAATAATTATGTATTGTAATGTTTATTTACGCCATGTAAGCAAAATGCTCGGATCATGCCAGTGTGCCTAAACGACAGCTGTCACGCATACTAAGCTCGTGTTATTTGGCGTTCAGTAGCGCTACCATGAGTTTACAGTGACAGAACTCGCTAGCGTCTGCGTAAAAAAAATGTATGAAAAAGTGTACAGCGCCTCTAGCGGTCACTTGAGAAACTAAAATCTGTAGTATCGAGTTGTCAAATTGAAACGTAGTCGCTAGCGAGTAGCGTTTACGTAGCGCTACGAGTTGACATTGAAAACTGACATAACGTAAACTATTGCTCTGTCTCTTTCAAATGCATCACAATGAAAGAGACAAAGCGATAGGGCGTGAAGACAAGCACGTCACTTTCTGCGTAAACAATAACGCACTCGCTATCGAGCTAACGCTAGCGAGATTTACGTGTTCAATCGAAATCTATTCGACCCCCGTTTACTCGCTATCGACTGTAGTAACGTTACGTTACTTTTCGATGCCAACTCATGGTAGCGCTACAGTTCAGTTGCGTACGTCACAGGCTTTTAGCAGACGCCATATTGCTGAGCGAGCGTGTTTCGCACGTTATTAAACAGAAATAGGGAAAATAAGTTAGAATATCTGTATCATTTCAAATACAGACGTCCTGGACTTTATTTAGACACTTTATAAATGTGTCAAAGCAACAAGTTATGTTAAAAACATCCACATTTATAAAATCACTTGATTATGATTGGAAATTCGAGCGCTAAGCTACTTTAACATGAAAATATAACAATATTATTATGGACATGCCCTTTTAATTCCTCATGCGGATTTGGTCAAAGGTAATGTTATTAATGAAAGTGTTTCACTACACGTAATCTACCTAAATATTTCCTAGGAACCAATAGAAAAAAAAAATTGAACAATATCATCATACATTTTTAAATTGTTCTACATAAGTCGTAAGGTCCAGACAGACACAATAGAAAATAAATTGTTTTATGCCTTTTAAAGACTTTTGGGTCTTACGACGATAATAGCGGACAATCGAGTAGAAGCTCACCTGGTGGTACCTAAGTGAGATTTAGAAAGACGTGTCCATGTTAGTCAAGTGCTATATTTTTAAGTTCAGGTATTACTAGTCAAGTGAGCGATAATCTTATTGACGCACAGGTATAGGTAAACGACAATACAGAAACGCTGTGCATGTTTGCTCAGCGCATCATGGTCATTTATGAAATATCGTGTCCATGGAGTAGGGCTAACTAGTTCGGAAATATAATAGTAATTACCCTTTTCATTGGCAAATAAATGATTTTACATAATTTATTTGCATCTTGTAGATACAAAGTTAAACTGGAAAATTATTATCACTTATAGTAGATAATCAGATTTGGGTGGATATCCGCACTTTTTCTTGCAGGCCATACAAATGCCGGAGGGCTCTTCTGTGGTCGTGGTCGGCTTCGGAGTCGTTGTTGTTGGTTTCGGCCCGCAACAGTAGTAGTAGGGTGGAGGGCCGAAGTCATCGAAAAGGTCATGGTAGACGTATGGAGGTGGTTTGTGTGTGGTGGTGGTCGTTGGGACCGGCGTGGTCGGCTTCGGGGGCTTGCAGAACCGGTGGTACGGGTGTGGCTCGTGGTCCTCGAGGTATGGGTATGGGTAGTATGGTTGGTCCGGTTGTTCATCTGTGTAGATGAGTGATGATGCATCTGTGAAATGAGATGATATTGTTAAAATTGTAAACCATTAGACCAGTGTTTCCCAAACTTTGCAATGCCATGGCCCGGCAATTTTCACAATGACCCTTCGTGACCCACTAAGTACTTTCAAACTCAAGCCGTAACACATTAATTAATAGTAGAAATGTTTATTAGTACTAGGTACTAGTAGTTTCTTATTTTTTACCAAAGAATCCAAGTTAGGTATTAGATAGGTACTCATGTTTTTAAAATAAGGTAAAAATGTCGCGACCCGGTTATTTCATTTTGGTGGCCCGGCACCGGGTCGCGACCCGGCTATTGGGAAACGCTGCATTAGACTAATAGGGTGCTAACAAACCACAATATAATTTTAACCATGATCCAGGTTGTCTTATTACTTTCCACTTTTTCTTCTTCTGTATCTTTAGGCAGAGGCTCAAGAGCCAATACAAAGAGCGTATTATATTGAACCGTAAAAGGCCAGCGGCTTACTTGTTTGGAAACTTGGAAAGACACTGGCTTTTGTGCAATAAATAATGTTTATCTATGTTAGCCCTCGATCAAAGACGTAGTAAAAATCTACGTAGGTATCGTTAGAACAATAGTGGCCTTACCACAAGTTTGAAATACTATCCTCGCTATCGAAAACTATCGCTTTGTCTCTTTTATTGTGATGCATTTGAAAGAGACAATAGTTTACGTTATGTCAGTTTTCGATGTCAACTCATGGTAGCACTACAGGTTTATTTTTATTTTGATATTTACATTGTTTACTTGAGACTCCTCTGGTGTTTCAGGTGTCCATGGGCGTCGGCAATCGCTTATCTACTACCAAAGGATCTGTTTGCTCGTCGGTCATTTATCACATAAAAATATCATCATTCAGCTGCAGACGGCGATTGGTTGACGGATTGATTGATTGTGCATGTTAATAATATGTTCTGTGTTGTTGGCTAATCGTCGAGATTAGCCGGATGATGGAATTCGAGCAAGACAACTTATAATTTACGCCTTTCGATCAATTTTGTCGACAACTCGACATCCTAAGTAAACCCAAATAAATCTAAAGTAAAACGATATTGAAATCCGTACCCTCGTCTTGTCGCCTCGGGTGGCAGTACAAGGGACAGATCTTAACACAAAACAGTATCGGCTCGTGCTTCTCTGAGGACAAAAACGTGCCATTAGGAGCAGGTAAATGAATTTGTGTGAAGTCGTAAGGTGCTGATATATATCTGAACATTTAAGTTACTCGTACCTATTAAAATATCGAGAATCGATTTTAACTATGCAAAAATAATGTCGAATTAAGTACGGGTTTATTTAAATTATTCGCGAGCGTAGCGTACTAACCTACTTAAATGTTAATAAAAAAAATTAACAAGTGCACGAACAAAATAGGAAGTCAAAGTTTAAAATATTTTTAATGGACTATCAACGAACGAATTCAAGAAATTATTCAAAATTAAAACTAGAATAAACTAATTAGTAAATAAATAGAAACCAAGTATAGTCCGAGGCAAGAAAGTGTAGTTATGACCTTGAGTGCGCAGAAACCAATTTTGATAGAAAGTCTTCTTTTTTACTAGTGCACAAAATAACGGTCATCGCTATACTTTCGTGCCTCCAGCTATAAGTAGTTGATTTAAAAATAGACAAAAAAATTGTAAACATACCTTTGAACAAGAAGAACGCCTCGATTACACTAAAACTAAGTAACACAACTAACAATATCATGCTATACATTTGCATTTTTCCCACTATGCAGTTACGCGTTTACGAAAAGTTTTTCAATCTTCGTCTGTAAAAGGTCCATATGCAAGTAGATACGCGAGCCTTTCACTTCAGAGCACACACAAGTTTTCTCGAAAACACACCCAACTTTATACATAGTTGTTAAACTGGGGGGCTACTTCGTAAAACGGCTTCGAGACATGCACTCGAAATGCAACTGGCCGAAGAAAATGTTCCGCTAATACGGTAAAGTTATCGAATGAGGAAGAGCCACTTCCATTTCCATTAGAAATCCTGAATATAAAATAAATAGACTGCGCCTGCATCGTTGCTCACGCAGTTTTAGTCTCTCAATATTACCGAAAGGGTGATTTTCTTCAGGGTACTTTTAATTGCATTTAAGAATAAGTTGACGGACTTTCAAACAAACTTCAATCCCCTTTTAACCCCCTTAAAGGTATTTTTTCCCAAAAAATATGAAACACTTTTTACGCCAAGTGCATACAAATATGAATTTTTAACATTATGTAGGTATTTCTTCCAAAAACTTTTAAAAATTGAGTTACTTTTGATTTCATGATTCAGTTGGTGTGGTCAAACAGTTGCAGAGCAAGATTTAAATCTTTGGTTGCAGACAGCAGTCGCTTCATTGCAATTACCAGACCGCCCAAATCCTGGATCATGGACTATACGTACTCAAACGGCACCAAAGTTTTGACACAACCGTGTACGAAGAGAGAGAATGTAAGAAGAAAAATCCAGAGGTGCATTCATTCAAACCTACGACCTCCCAATCATAAGGCAAACCTTCTTATACACTACTACCATCGCTTTGAAGTGGTTCCGTGTAAGTTACGCGTGTTTACGCTGCACCGTTAATAGGGACAGGACACAGTACGTACCGCCACACATCAAACTATACAAAACTGTCAATTTTCTTCAATCGACTCTCATCTTACTGTCACACACATTAAGTTTAATATCAATTGAGGAAAATTTGACAGGTTGTGGTAACCTGATGTGTGGCTGACTGTACTTAGGTGAGATAATCTTTGACGCCGGCGCGACACTTGTATAACCGGTTAATGAGATCCTGGTTATGCAAAAATCTCACTTTTATTTGATAATGAAATCAACGAGTACGAGAAACAAGGAAACGTGAGCGTAATGCAATAAACATGTTTAACTTGGCTGTCGTGAGGGGAGATAAATTTAAAATAACCCCTGGACATACTACCTGGTATACAGGATTTATTATTAAAAAAATTGTACATCCTTCTGAACACTTATTTTATTTATCACAAACTCTACCTCTACACAATTTTTATGTAACACATTAGTTTTGAATTCAAAACTGTACCTATATTTTATTTGTAACTTTGTCTTTTAACGATTGTAATGTATTGTATGTTTGAAATAAATAAACAAAAAAACACTGTTATCGTGGAAGAAACTTTTTTCTGCAGGAAAAGCTATCATGGAAAAAAAGTCTCAACATATAGGTTACCTTACGCTATTATTCAACTAACTACATAGTATAGATATACTAAAAAAAAAACAAAAAATGTCTTTATTCAATTTAAGTCCTTTACATAGCATTTATGAATGTCAAATTTATAATCTACCGCTGATTCGGAAGGTCAATTTCTACCGAGAAGAATCAGCAAGAAACTCAGTAGAACTTAATCTTTTCGAATTTGTCATAATCATACAATTTTTAAAGAAAAGACTGGTATTAATGTTCATTACACCTAGAATTTACTAAACCTAGAAACTAATATCAGGCAACAGAAAATCCTATCCAAAGTCTGAAATAAATCGTTGTAATTATCCAGTATTAATTAACGTTAACAAAACCGTCGTTACCGTCTAACCCCGTTGGCATTGATTTAATCCCTTATACCCAGAACACTGTCTAGCGTAATGTAAGACAATTTGCCTGAAGTATGTACGTAATCCTGTAACTGAGTCCTGATATTGCCGAATCTAGGAGGTCTCTTATAAGGAAAAAGCGAGTAACGAGTAGCGATTTGTCAGGTCACTATGTTATGCTATGATCCCGAGCGAAGGCTAGTTCCTAAAAAGTATGACCCAATTTATCGCAGACTGCTCTTGGTTTCGATAGGAATTGGCCAATATTTCGATGCGGAGTTTTTGTACAAATAAACTAAATGGTATCCACTGCCAGCGTGGAATATGAAAGTTGAAGGTCTAAATTTTACGCACCAACTTTTTTTTTCTTTTATGTTATAGGTAGCAGACGAGCAGGCGGATCACCTGATGGTAAGCAATTGCCGCCGCTCATGGACACTTGCAACACCAGTGGAGTTACAAGCCAACCTGACAACTTTCTGAGAACCGCATATCCCCTTGTCCTACGTTCGATATTTTTTTGATAATGTTAAGCTATGACCTGATTCATTCTGTCATTGTTTTCAGTTATCCACTCCTCCACCCGGAGGCACTGAAGGATGATGGGTAAGTCACCGGGAGGCAGCATATAAAACACAACGGGTTCGGTTTTTACCATTTGGCTACGAAACCCTAAAAAGTGAGTAAGGAAATCTTGCGCAGCTAGAAGTGGTTCATATTAGCGTATTTTTCCGCGCGTAAGTCGTTTCAGTATACGAGGTTACAAATTAGGTACGCGTTTACGATCGTATTTCGGCGTGTTCACAAAAACCGAGAAATAACCAATTGCCATGAACGTTTCCAAAGCTACGTTTTTCTGTTTACAATACAAGCTTACTTACTTATTATGATTTTAGATTTATGTGATTTACTTGTCTTTATTACTAAAGAAATCAATAAGCATCCTCTACCTGCCATCCGCTTCTTGTTTAAGCCCAAACATAATATTGACTGCCGTAATTAAAAGTCTGAGAGATACGAGAACATAATATACCTTTATAACCGCGTGTAATTGCGTCGTCGTGATAATATTATAATTTGATTGCTCCCACATAATAAAATAACACCCGGTTGGACTAGTGGATTTAAATACGGGCCGTGATTACGGTATCCTGGGTTCGATTCCCGGGTCGAGCAAGAAGTATGTAAGGATTTTTTCGAATATAGCTCGAGCTTGCGATCACCAATTAGGAAAGCGTGGTGATTAAGCCTAATGCCGTCATAGTAGCGATGACTTGATTTCTATGGTGGATTCTGTTGCCCTGCAGTGGGATAGTATATCTGCTAATACTTTTATTTTAGTTAACCCTCTGAAGGCGTCAGCTTAATGTCCGTAGGTACCGTATGGTTAGAGTCAGGGTATTATTTGCAACTTCTAGCTAGTAAGTTTTGCATAGGTTTCTTGTAATAAATAAAATTGAGACAACATCACTTTAACTGTGGGAGAGCCACGCTTCGGCATGAATGGGCCGGCTCGAAGAAAACCGGCGTGAAGCAGCCCCTGTGCTGTGTTTCGCCGAGTGAGTGAGGGTAACGGAGGCCCACCCGGGGGGAAGGGGATAAAAGGTTGGCAGCGCACTTGTAACTCCACTGGTGTTGCAGGTGTCCATGAGCGGCGGCAATTGCTTACCATCAGGTGATCCGCCTGCTCGTCTGCTACCTATTACATAAAAAAAATCACATACATTGTCCTGTTCCCAAACTAAGGTTTTCCCTTGTACTATGGAAATCAGATACAACGAAGGAACCACAAACACGCAGACCCAACACAAATATCTGTGTCATCAAAAAATATTTGTGTAGGTAATAGCATGATAATAATGTAACCCTAGGTTAGCCGCATTATATGACCTAAAAACCAAATCAGGACAGTATTATTATAGGCTGGCACTTAATATAATAATTTCAATTTAATAAATGCCCTATTCATCCGAAAATCCTGACAATACCACGCAAATGCCTCGTTCAAATAAACCACGGGATTGTAAGCCCTACTGATTCCGGCAATCCTCTGCACGCCCACACTTCATTACCCCGTCATAGTTCCGTAAATAAAACTGTCAGTGACTTCCGGAGTTACGGGACCAGTCGCCGTGAAAATCGGTTCACTTCACTTTTTTTCTCCTTTATGGTGTCACGTTTGTATGAATATAGTGACGTGTTATACTCAAATGATATTATGGATGTATGGAAGTTCTGTTATAAATTCATTGGTTCTGGTACATTGTGGAATAGCGATTTTGAATCTACCTATGTCGATTTGTTGTTAAATCTTGATTTTGGATAAAAACTATGTGTTATCCGCCTTATTGTACTGTCTCATAAATGCATTTGAAAACGAATAATATTGTTCTCTTTCTCTATTTGACAGATAGCACTTTGCATGAACTCGCATGTTTTTGTAATAGGTGGCAGACGGGCAGAAGGATAAGCGATTGCCGCTTGCAACATCAGTAGAATCAGAATAGCGCTGCCAACCTTTAACCCCCTTTCCTCTAAATGGGCCTTCGTTACCTTCACTCAATCGACGAAACATACCACAAGCTTCACGCCGGTCTTATATGAGGCTGTGGTACCACTCCGGTCGATCCGGCCTATTCTTGCCAAAGCGTGGCTCTCCCACGATTAAATTAATAGAAAAATAATCTTATTAAGCATTCTGCAATAATGCAAAGATTTCTTAAATTAATTGAAATTAATAATTAAAATTGTAGGTACATTTACTCAGTCATTGTACAGTAAAGAGAACGTGTAAGTACCCATTTTTTACTCCCAGTTGGTACGATATTAGCTTTTCAGTAATATAAAAGGGACTCAAGAAAAATATTTTAAAATGGCAACGCTTTATTCTCAGGACATTTTCCCCCAACATTGCATAAACTTGCTACTTTTCCCGTCAAATCTCCGATAACGTCGTATGGAAAGAATGTCCCTAAATATTTTACTCATAATACCTTCCGGATTGCGTCCCTAGATGTCGCGTCGGGGCGAAGTGGGGAGTACAAAGGGCTCGTGCCGCAGTTGTAGGTAATGGCCGACACATCCTTCCTGCGACACGGCTGACACGGCTGCCGCTGTCGCACTGACGACAAGAGATTTTCGATTCGTTCTTGATACGATACTGGATCCAAAAAATCTTATCAAATCTGTTGGATCGATATAGCGCTTATCATCAGATCAGATGGATCGATCCAAAAAATCGTAACAAATCTGTTGGATCGATATAGCGTTTACCATCAGGTAATCGTCTGCTCGTCTGCCACCTATCACATAAAAAAAACTACTGTTTCACCGAGTGAGTGAGGGTACCAGCAGAGAACCAGTCTGAGGAAAGGGGAGATTAAAGGTGGGCAGTGACGGGTGTCCAATGAATTAAAACGGAAATTAACGCGTTTATCATTAACTAGTGGCCCGCCCTCGCTTCGCTTCGGTATTTTAATTTTTTGAACGAAGTAGAATTCACAACAATTAAAGTAATTAGCAAAAAGAAATTTTACGGATACTTATAGGATTGATAATTTTGGTGATCGTAAACCTTAATGAAGGAATCTCAAAAAGATTTGATTTCAAAAATTCAGGAAACTCTATAACTTTACTTTGTCAAATTTAATCAGTTCCCCCGTTCAGCCCTATAGGGGGGGACTATTATAAAATTTCTATGCAAAGCCTAAATACCAATTTTCAAGATTCTAGCTTCAAAAAATGACAATACTTCGTTTCAACCCCCTTTTCCCCCCTTTTTAGGTTGAAGAAAAAAATAACGAACTCACTTTCATTACATTTGTATGCAAAGCCCAAATACCAAGTTTCAAGAATCTAGCTTTAAAATTGACAATACGGCGTTTTATCCCCCTTTCTCCCCTTTTTAGGTTGAAGAAAAAAATTCCGAATTCAATTTCTTAACATTTGCATGCAAAGCCCAAATACCAATTTTCAAAGCTCTAGCTTTAAAAATGACGAATTTTCCATACGATGTTTTAACCCCCTTTCACCCCTTTGTAAGCTGAAGAAAAAAAAATGCTGAAATTACTTTCATTTAATTTGTATGGAAAACCCAAATACCAATTTTCAAGACTCTAGCTTTAAAAATAATAAATCTCCCATACATTGTTTTAACCCCCATTTCACCCCTTTGTGGCTTGAATTTAAAAAAAAAACTTAAACAGGTTAATTTTTATTTTTGATAAACAACCATAATCCAAATTTTCAAATCTGTAACATCAAAATTGAAAGACTTTCATACTAACGTAAACCCCCCCTTTCACCCCTTTAGGGGGTGAATTTCGCAAAACCCCTTCTTAGTGCGCGCCTACATAGTAAGAATTACCTATGTTTCAAATTTCATGATTTTAGGTCCAGTAGTTTTGGCTGTGCGTTGATAGATCAGTCAGTCAGTCAGTCACAGGCCGAGGCGTTACCTCTTTATTAATAGTATAGATTACGAGTACTTTACATTGTTTTATACTTACTGCGTGACAGCAGCCGTGATTGTAAGTGGTGAGTCTGCTGTGCTTAATAATAAACGTCACGGAATCCCGTTTTAACTTATTACAAAACTAGTGGCCCGCCCTCGCTTCGCTTCGGGACCGTAATGCAGAAATGAACCAATAGAGTGCGCTGTGCTAAATTACATCGCGCAAGCGTTTCGTGTTTTCGGTTTACCTATAAGCCTTGTCGTTGTCCGTAGAAGTTATTTATCTCTTTATAAATAGTATAGAAAATAGTAAGAAGAAGAAGATAGAAGATAATAATTATGTACCTTACTTAGTGACGATGCGAAAATTAAAAAATAAAATTATGGAATACTCTAGTCCCTAGGCGGCGGCAACCCTATACCATCAGGTGATCGTGTTCATATGTGTCACACATAAATAAAAAAAAAACAAATTCAAAAATCGTTTATTCTCCCTTCACAAGGCAGAGTAAAAGAGTAAAGAATTTAGGTTTTCTTAAAGCTATAGACTTAACATCCTAATCCTTCCTAATCCTAACTAATATTATAAATGCGAAAGTAACTCTGTCTGTCTGTCTGTCTGTCTGTCTGTCTGTCTGTCTGTCTGTCTGTCTGTCTGTCTGTCTGTCTGTCTGTTACTCTTTCACGCCCAAACCACTGAACGGATTTAAATGAAATTTGGTATACAGGTGATCTAGACCCTGAGAAAGAACATAGGCTACTTTTTATTGCGGAAAAGGGGGTTGTAAGGGGTTAAAAGGGGGGTAAAACCTTTTCCACGCGGACGAAGTCGCGGGCGGCCGCTATATACAATATTTTAGCCCAAATAATGAGGGTCTGGTGCCTGATATAGAGTTCCAGCGAAAACTGTGCTACAGGTCACCAGACCACACCCTCAAAAGCTTGGGGGAAACTAGGGGGGGAGATAGATAACGTTAATTGGCCATAAAAACATAGTACAAGTACATACTGCAGTAACAAGGAAGTATGTGGAAGAACAAAAAACAACAAAATACTTATTAGGACATGACATTGTATTGTAATGGGAAGAGATTCACTCAAAAAGATATAAACAAGTTTCCATACCTTCCTGAATTATTTCCAACAAAGTCTATGAATTCCATACAGCGTATTCAGTCAAAATTTACAATATTTGTCACCGACGAGTGCTGAAAATTGATAAGTGATTTTATGCAACACTCGGTCCGCATCATTGAATTCAGAATGGCTGACCAATCACAATTAAGTATTGTAATTTTTGGACTGAAATTCGGCTGTAAATCCTTTTAGATTAATTATGGTGGAAATCCTGTAATAGGCTATTAAGGTTATTGATGACGAATGCTTATAACAGACAAAAAAATGTACGTTTTTCATCTTTTGAACCATCAGGGGCGACTTTACCTACCTATATAGTGAAGAAAGAAGAAAGAAAACACTTTTATTAATCTAGACCTTACACCTAGATAAATGTTTACAGATTGACCCTGTATGCTACAGACAAATTAAACAAACACAAGAAAATACAAAAGGCTAAAATTGGGTGTAGTGCTGCAGGGAGTGCGATGGATCCGGTTAAGGGGTTACTTATTTTTCGAAAATAGGTTAGAGCTGGTGATTCCATAGTACCGTAGGAATAATTCATATTTACTGCAGTTTGTATTTTGAGTGATGAGTGATAACCACAGCCTCACGGAAAACCGGCGAGAACCAGCACCTGTGCAGCTGTGTTTCGACGAGTAAGAGAGGGTACCGGAGGCATAATTGGAGGGAAAGGGGGTTAAAATTTTGCAGCGCGTTAGAATAGTAAATAGCTTATTATATGTAGAACTTATTCGTATATTATGAAACAGGCGAATTTACATTTCAGATATCATAGTCCCACTCAAGCCTGAATAATCAATTAAGTGTCCACTTATTCCTTATTTTCTTTCAACGCGAATTAACCTTCCCGTCGACAAAATTGGAGCACACTCAAAACCAATTTGAAAGCATCCTCTGATAGCACAGGAACTCAAAACAAATCCCTTTGTCCAAGACCAAGGAAATAATGGTTTCCAATGTAAATGTGGTGGGAATGGAAATGAGCTGTTTGATCCACTGGAGGCAGACGTTTGTGATTGATGAAAGCTGCCGGGGATTGACGACAGAATACGGAATTGAATGCCTGTGTGTATGGGTTAGACGAATTGTCAAAAGAATTTATTTTGAAGCCATACTGGGCCTTTAGCTAGGAAATTGGCATAAAGTACGTAACGTATTGAATAAAATAAACAACGGCATGAAAGGTCCAGCTCGACCGGAGTGATACCACGACCTCACAGTTAGCCGGTGTGAAGCAGCGCCTGCGCTGTATTTTAGGGGAAAGAGGGTAAAAGTTTGCAATACACTGTTGTAACTCCATCTCATGATAAGCAATTGCCAACGCCCATAGAAACCCGTCTATGGGCGTTGTCAATTGCTTACCATCAGATGATCGGTCTGCTCGTCTATATATATGATAGGTTCATATAAAAAAACGCAGCGAGATGGGCGAAGAGAATCCCTGGGCTCACGCATGGCGCTATGCAAGTGATTATGCCGTTTTTTCAATAGATCACCACTATATTGTGACTATACCGGGTAGATACATCAGTTCATTAAGAGGTAGGTACAGTCAGCGATTATAGCGGTATTCTAGCTACAAGAATAAGTAAGCAAGAGTCATGTACTATTAAGACCACATATTACATAGGTGTTGGAACCTAAGTCTCTAGACAAAGGCTCAAATCAGGCATTACTGCCATACATAAGATGAAATTACTGAGGCAAAGGCCACTTAAGTCAAGTAAAGAGACAATCTTGGTAGCAAAAACCACCTACATTATACCGTACTTAGCCTGCTAACGTGACGTCTAGGCCAGTGATATTCAAACTGTCCACAGTTCCATCCATATACGATCCACAATAACCATAATACTAAGGATCCATCCCTTGTATTGTGTCGGGGCATTTAAAGAATCCGCTAAAGCTCACGTTAGCCTTAAAGGGACGTAAAAGATACCATGGAACTTGCATGGGGCGCATGCAATACATAAATTTGAATTAGTCCCAGGTTTTGGGGGAAGGAATTGGAAATTCAGGATTTTTACACTTAACAATCGTAAATTAATGTATAAATCCTACCCCTACTACTGATATTACTAGTATAGTGGCCATTTTGGGGGAAGAATCCGCTATACCTAAGTGAAGCAGTGGAAAGACGGAGAGAAAAGATAATTATCGACAGCTACAGAAGACAAATTTTGAATATCTTCATAGGACGGGGAAGGGGGAACGTGCTACCAAATAGGACGTGATGCGAAAAAACTTCCTCTTTTTTTAAGTCGGTTATAAATGGCTTGAGTCTACCTTTGGATAGGACGGAGTCACAATATAATAATGTTTGAGCAACTCTGATCTAGGCCTCTTCTCCAAATAAGCGTCTTCCATTAGACCGGGGGTCGAGCCTAGTTATCAAGGCTAATGGAATATAAATACGAGCTTTTATACTTTTCATATAGATTTTTCCGCACAGGGTTGATCTATCGTAGCTTTGTGTTGTTCGTTCTGGTTTGTTTAATGATGTTTTCCGGCTACATACTCGTGACTGGTATTATATTTTCTCAATACTAGTAACTTAAACATATAATCTGCCTTCCATCTACCTTGCTAGTGGCCATCAGCTTCTTTAGGTTATGTTCATCTTTCTGGGCGTTGGCCAAAGAACTCCAGGATTGTTTTGATGTGGAGTTCTCGGCGGATGGATTCGTAATGTATGGAGAGCAGCCTACGAGTATTTATGGGATGTGAAGCATCCGTCGCCAATCTTCAAAAACATCGATGTGGTCTCGATCAGCTTTCTTTAGCTGCCGTAACTAAATATGGGTGTTCACTAATAGTTTCAATAAATATTTAGTTGGAATTTCCAGTCTTTACAATTTCCTAACCAAAGTTCATGTAACCAAATTCCCTGCAACCAAAACTCACAAACCGATAGATACATTTGAAACTCACACCTCAAAGAGCATTAAACATTCAAACGAGGTTCTAGCGAAAATGAAGGCAAATAAAGGGTAATACAATAGTGAGTTTAGGCGGATTTCACGCATATAATAGGCGGACGCATATTCATGAATCCCGTCGTAGGAGGGGGAGCAATCAACGCATTTCCGTTTAGCAGTAAATTAATAGGTACTTTGTGGGACTGGAGAGATTAGCACACGTAAGCAAACTAATCACCGTTCACCGCCTCTCAGTCAATCATCATCATCATCCTAGCGTGTCTTTCTCAGTTGACGAACCATTTAACCCATAAACACTTGTGCTAGTACAGTTTCGATTCTCGCAGAAATACAAATGTTTGTTGGTGAAACAGATATTTGTGTTGTGTCTAGGTGATGGTAGCTTCGTTGTTTCTAGTTTCCATAGCACAAGAGATAACCTTAGTTTGGGATCATGGCAATTTATTTATTTATTTGATCAACAAACAACTATGTTATTATACATAAATTATTCATAGGTAAATTAGCAAAGTTTCCAAACAATGTACATATTATGAGGTTGTCACAATTTACATTATATTGAATTCTATTTAGTTGCGTCTAAAAACTAATCGCTTCCAAATCCAGGATACTTAAACTACTTATAATCCACAATTTGGAATTGGCAAAGTAGTTTACAAAAGGTTTACAATATCTAATATGTATGCAAACTGGCTACGTCTCCAAAAAATACATCGTTTCGAACGAAACGTGCTCCTCAAGTTAATAAGCATAAAGAAAATGGAATAAAGTGCGGCGAAAAGAAGTTTTGTTTCCCAACAAGTTTCCAAGTCAGAGCACCAGCTGACTTGAATATTGTAAGGAGTTCGACCACAAAATACGAAGATACAGAAGGCCAGTCAGTAAATGGCGCACTCTTTTGGTACTTGATAGTTACAGACCATTCATGTCACTGAATGGTCTGTAACTATCAAGTACCATCAAGTACTATAATCATTAAGCGCGCTCTTTCGGAAAAGAGTAAATTCTGAATTGCCTAGCCTTTACCTTGAACAAGTTAGTTAACGGTTCAATAAAATCGTTTTCTAGGAAGTTTGGCAAGATATCATAGTTTTCTTTCCTTTCGTATTTGCAAAAATACTGTAACTATTTCATGCTTGCTGAGTGAAAACGAGGTGTAATTTTAGGCTTCATTCCAATTTCCTTTCTATGATTATTCAAAGGATTTTATTATTTTCACTTTTTAGTTCTAGCGACGGATGAGGTATTCATAATCTTGCAATAAAAAAGATAAGAAATAATGTGGCTATTCCCAAGGCCACAACATCACTTGCCATTAAATGAGATTGCGGCCAAATATCTGACTAAAAAAATGGAAAAAATAAACAAAGGTATGTCCAAACACAGCGCGCAAGGTCAGCTTACCTTACAAGGTCAGCAACCACTAGTTGCATTAACAGGACGCCGATGTGGAAAATCTCTTACTTTAATCCGCTTTTGCCTTCTGTATTTGCTTAATTATTTTTTATTCACTGCGATAAGTACCTGTACCGTAACTTTGATGATCCTTCATTGATTGATTAAGAGATCGAGCCAAGTTCTGTTTTGTTAGGGTTGGCATTTTGTTTTCCTCTGCTACAATAAAAATAAATTAAAAATTATGTAGGTAAAATATTTTTATTGTTCAGACTCCGGGTGTCGTCATCTAAGTAAGTAGGTACGAACAAGAATTAAGGTAAGAGCCGATGGATGAAATTTTACAGATTTTGTGTAGTCACCAGAAATCGCTTCACTATACTTTCCAGAAAGAGAGATTAACTTTTAAATTTTCAAAAAGTTGTTGACTTTCATAGTAAGTATATTTTAACTTATAAGCGCTCAACAGGTCACAAATATCTTAATAGTCGGTATTTGTTTATTTTTGAACTTAGGCACAACGAATCATTAATTAATGTGTGTATGTACCTGTAATAAATTACACTCATGGTAAGGTATAATTGATAGATGTTAAGAATATTTGACGAATTGAACGTCTACGTGAAAATGACAACTTAGACGTTTATATTTTTGTGACGATCGAAGTGTACATGTTTTCTTGGACACCTTGTCCGCTCAGGTATATCTGCTGCTGACTCTACTTTAATGTGGCTGTTCGTAACGATAGAAAAACATCAACTTGCGCAGTCGGTGAATTTATTTACTTTGGTTGCGACTGTCGTTAACTACATCGTTAGAAGGAAGGGAACAAGCGCATAGCTAGTTGCCCTATTTTGACGTCATACATTTTTATTATAAGTAAATTTTACGAAAAAAAACGCTACTTTATTTTGTAGGAAAGAACCAAGATCTGATAAAGACGTGCAACCATAGAAGTAAATCGTTTTTGATGTGACTATTGCGTGTCACGCTGCGTGTGATTTGGCATAGGGACAAATTCCTTGGAGTTAATTCGAATCCTTATTCCCCTTGCCTTAGCTATATCTATTGGACTATAATCTGGTATTTAGATTAGGGTTAAATTAGGGTATAACCATAACCATCAGGCTTGAATGGGCCGGCTCGACCGGAGTGATACCACGGCCTCACAGAAGACCGGTGTAAAGCAGCGCCTGCGCTGTGTTTCGTCGAGTGAGTGCAGGCACTGGAGACCCAAGCGGGTTAAAGGTTAGCAGCGTACTTGTGACTCTGCTGGTAATGCAGGTGTATATGGGCGGCTTACCATCAGGTGATCCGTCTGCTTGTCCGTCGCCTATCACATCAAAATCAGGAGATCTCAGCAAACTCTGTGTTTAACTGTGGGAGCGTGTGGGAGCTTCGGCATGAATGGGCCGGCTCGACCGGAGTGATACCACTGCCTCACAGAAAACCGGCGTGAAGCAGCCCCTGTGCTGTGTTTCGCTGAGTGAATAAGGGTACCGGAGGCTCACCAGGGGGGGAAGGGGATAAAAGGTTGGCAGCGCACTTGTAACTCCACTGGTGTTGCAAGTGTCCATGAGCGGCAGCAATTGCTTACCATCAGGTGATCCGCCTGCTCGTCTGCTATCTATCACATAAAAAAAAAAACTCACAAGCAAATAGCGGCTACACTTAGAGACAAAGTATTAGGTAAGCATCGATGGGAAGAAAAGTCTACTTTCGACCACCTTCTGTAAAATGGTCGAACAATATCACCCATTTTACATACACTTATAATTATTTTAATGGGTTTGGAGGAAACTGGCCCCTGTTCCGCCGCCTTGTCAACAATTTAAATATGTTTTTCAATACAAACACCAGGGGCCAATTTTCTCCGAACTCACTGTAATTGACAAGAAAACTACTTGGAACTTTACTCAAAGATGGTGAACAAGGCCCTAAGTGGGATAAATGCTTACGTAACACTTAAAATGCCCCTTACACAATGTTTGGCCTCCCGTTATTGAAATAAAAAATGCAACGTTCCTCATGAAGTAAATGGCAAAACTAAATGCTTTCAAAAACCATCTTCCCATTTCTCCCTCGAAATTAAAGATGAAGCAACCGTGACAATGAAATATTTTCTGCGCGATGACAACTTAAAAGTTGCGGAGAATTGTGGTACCAGAAAATTCATGAAGGAAAAACACGAGAAAATGTATATTTGTTCTCGTACATAACGAAGGAAGGTTCTTAAAACGGAGGCTTCTTCGAATTTCTTGTTTTATTATGCATGAACAATATGAACATTTCAAACCTAAATGAAAATAAAACAAAATAGAACTCCACCCCAATCACGGATCTCAATTAAAGATCTATTGAAATTTCCAAATAAGAAGAGTAGGTACTCATATAAATATTAAATTTTAATAATTTGCAAAACCAAAAATCTATATCTATACTATTTATAATAATGTTAAACTCATAGTCCACGTCAAAACTTATTAGATGAACCGAAAACACGGATCGTCCACGCGAATTACTCATGTTCCAGCGCCATCTAGTAGTCAAGTACAGAAAACGAAGTGAGGGCGGGTCACTAGTAAATAAATAAATCTTCCAACCGATATTCAGTTACGGTGGCCACGTACGCAGGATATATTATAGTGCTCAAGTGTGTGCGCAAATACAGGTGCACTCTCTATTCCCTTACCATCGATGGGACACCAGTCACATGACCGAAGAGAGATCAACATCTTAACTACAAGACCGCCAAATACCCGACTTCGGGCTGACACTGAAAATTTCTGAACAGAAAAACTCTGGTACAAATGTTGCCCATATCAGACTTCTCTCATCAGACTTCTCTCAAACTAAATCAAAACTTGATAAGGATCCTATAAATAATTAAGACGTTAGACTTGGCCACCATTGTCATAATTGTAAATTATTAATCCCATTACCGTACATTTTCGGTCCAATGAAATTGAAAAGCTGTCAGTTCGCATAATCGTAATCTGAAGGAACATGTTCAGCGTTCAGGAAAATTATTAAATTATGGTGAAAATACGTACCATGTAGCTTATACTTTACGTACATTTTGGATGAAATGAAATGAAATATCTTTATTTGGCATTTTCACAACATATGTAACGAAAAAAATAGAACGGGAAGAACGATACATACAAATAATACACAAGAACGACCAAGACTACATAAGACATGTAATAGTAGGTAATTAATAATGCCAAATAGGCGACCGCTCTGATTTTGTGGCCAAATAAGGCCAGCCTGTTCTGATTTTGTCGACACTGGCCAAATAAGGCCAGCCTGTTCTGATTTTGTCGACACTGGCCAAATAAGGCCAGCCTGTTCTGATTTTGTCGACACTGGCCAAATAAGGCCAGCCTGTTCTGATTTTGTCGACACTGGCCAAATAAGGCCAGCCTGTTCTGATTTTGTCGACACTGGCCAAATAAGGCCAGCCTGTTCTGATTTTGTCGACACTGGCCAAATAAGGCCAGCCTGTTCTGATTTTGTCGACACTGGCCAAATAAGGCCAGCCTGTTCTGATTTTGTCGACACTGGCCAAATAAGGCCAGCCTGTTCTGATTTTGTCGACACTGGCCAAATAAGGCCAGCCTGTTCTGATTTTGTCGACACTGGCCAAATAAGGCCAGCCTGTTCTGATTTTGTCGACACTGGCCAAATAAGGCCAGCCTGTTCTGATTTTGTCGACACTGGCCAAATAAGGCCAGCCTGTTCTGATTTTGTCGACACTGGCCAAATAAGGCCAGCCTGTTCTGATTTTGTCGACACTGGCCAAATAAGGCCAGCCTGTTCTGATTTTGTCGACACTGGCCAAATAAGGCCAGCCTGTTCTGATTTTGTCGACACTGGCCAAATAAGGCCAGCCTGTTCTGATTTTGTCGACACTGGCCAAATAAGGCCAGCCTGTTCTGATTTTGTCGACACTGGCCAAATAAGGCCAGCCTGTTCTGATTTTGTCGACACTGGCCAAATAAGGCCAGCCTGTTCTGATTTTGTCGACACTGGCCAAATAAGGCCAGCCTGTTCTGATTTTGTCGACACTGGCCAAATAAGGCCAGCCTGTTCTGATTTTGTCGACACTGGCCAAATAAGGCCAGCCTGTTCTGATTTTGTCGACACTGGCCAAATAAGGCCAGCCTGTTCTGATTTTGTCGACACTGGCCAAATAAGGCCAGCCTGTTCTGATTTTGTCGACACTGGCCAAATAAGGCCAGCCTGTTCTGATTTTGTCGACACTGGCCAAATAAGGCCAGCCTGTTCTGATTTTGTCGACACTGGCCAAATAAGGCCAGCCTGTTCTGATTTTGTCGACACTGGCCAAATAAGGCCAGCCTGTTCTGATTTTGTCGACACTGGCCAAATAAGGCCAGCCTGTTCTGATTTTGTCGACACTGGCCAAATAAGGCCAGCCTGTTCTGATTTTGTCGACACTGGCCAAATAAGGCCAGCCTGTTCTGATTTTGTCGACACTGGCCAAATAAGGCCAGCCTGTTCTGATTTTGTCGACACTGGCCAAATAAGGCCAGCCTGTTCTGATTTTGTCGACACTGGCCAAATAAGGCCAGCCTGTTCTGATTTTGTCGACACTGGCCAAATAAGGCCAGCCTGTTCTGATTTTGTCGACACTGGCCAAATAAGGCCAGCCTGTTCTGATTTTGTCGACACTGGCCAAATAAGGCCAGCCTGTTCTGATTTTGTCGACACTGGCCAAATAAGGCCAGCCTGTTCTGATTTTGTCGACACTGGCCAAATAAGGCCAGCCTGTTCTGATTTTGTCGACACTGGCCAAATAAGGCCAGCCTGTTCTGATTTTGTCGACACTGGCCAAATAAGGCCAGCCTGTTCTGATTTTGTCGACACTGGCCAAATAAGGCCAGCCTGTTCTGATTTTGTCGACACTGGCCAAATAAGGCCAGCCTGTTCTGATTTTGTCGACACTGGCCAAATAAGGCCAGCCTGTTCTGATTTTGTCGACACTGGCCAAATAAGGCCAGCCTGTTCTGATTTTGTCGACACTGGCCAAATAAGGCCACCGCCGACGCTGGTTTTCAGGGGCTGCCCAATAAATAGTGCGCCTCTATTCCACTCCGTTACCACTAACTTAGACTAGTACCAATAGATGGCGCTATTCAGCATTTACTGCAAACGCCTAAAATTTATTGGCTTTTTAATTTTAAAAAATAATAATCTGAAATTCCAAAGTTATAGCCCTTAAATATTCAATTGAGAGCTCTGTTAGGGACTGAAGGGACTAACTTCTATAAGTTAGTTCCCAGGCAATAAACTAGCCACTAACTACGTCAAAAGTACAAGCATTACTGTGCTAGAGCACACGTTCTGTGAATGTACTTCGAGTCCGTGCTAATAGATGGCGCTATTCAGCATTTACTGCAAACGCCTAAAATTTATTGGCTTTTTAATTTTAAAAAATAATAATCTGAAATTCCAAAGTTATAGCCCTTAAATATTGAATTGAGAGCTCTGTTAGTGACTGAAGGGACTAACTTCTATAAGTTAGTTCCCAGGCAATAAACTAGCCACAAACTACGTCAAAAGTACAAGCATTACCGTGCTAGAGCACACGTCCTGTGAATGTACTTCGAGTCCAGTGCTGATAGATGGCGCTATTCAGCATTTACTGCAAACGCCTAAAATTTATTGGCTTTTTAAATTTAAAAAATAATAACATAATTATATCATTCGTATGTAAGTGATTCTTAAGCTAAGATAACTTGTTATATCTTAAAAATCTTAACAAAGTGTTATTATGCGCAATATGCGCTTCAAACAAAGTACCCCACGGTGGGCGCCAAGCGCCAATCCTAAAAATTGGATTAAGTCTAAAATTAGACAAGTATGCAAATGATTTATCTTCTTTAAGAGGAATACATTTCTAATTAACATTCGTCTATATCTCCTATCTATATATCTAACCTAGTATACCTATTTAATCGAACACTAGTGCAATGCAATCAACCCCTATCTCCACTGTTGGCTAGGATTGGAATTCATTGCATAATTACATCCCGAAACAAAGTGGAGTCAGGTGGATAGTATTTTATGAACATACAGTACAAGTACAGTAACATTACAATGTTATTTAAGCAAATCTGCCCATGTTCCACATGACGCCGGGGAAACCCGAACGAGAATTAAGTACAGTGCTTTAAGTGAAGTTGAGTGAAGCTCCCTTTAAGTGAACTCGTAAAGTCAAAATTGGTGGACAGCTTTAGAAGAAGTTACGGCATAGAGACGTTATATTAAGGCTAAGAAGGGTTAGATAAAGTAAGTTTCTGTGCTTTATTGGTAATTTAGTGATTTTCAACATTAAGAGTTACATTCAAAACCTCGATGGGTTCCTGGCAAAAACATCGCACTCCAGATGGCTTATAATAAAGTCGTCTCATAACGAATGAGAATATATCTGTCGCATTCAAACAACAGCGCGCACAGAGCGTGTGAATGGGAGGGAAACTCCGATTTCGCCCACATCAAAATAAACCATCAGTTTGCTAAAGTATCTTAAAACCAAAATTAATAAAAATGCTCAGCGGTGAGGGCAAATTATCGTAAGGAAACTTGTAATACGTTATTACACAACATCTAAGCCAAAGGTCGTGGGTTCGATCCCCACCCTGGGCAAACATTCGTGTGATGAACACTTGTGTTTGTTCAGTGTCTGGGTGTTTTAAAAGTATTTCTTCTTCACTATTTATAAAGAGGTAAATTCTGAAGATATCTACCAACCTCATATACCTACTAACCGAAAACGCGAAACACTAGCGCAATGCAATCAATGTCCAGCGCCATCTATTGGTAAGTGTGGAAACGAAAGGAAGTGAGAGCGGGCCAACTAGTGTATTTATTTGTGTTAACTCTGTTGTCTGATTTTCTGTAACACAAGTGCCTAAGCTACTTTACACGATGATATTGAGATGCTGTGTGAATTTATTTACTTATAGCGGCCGCCCGCGACTTCGTCCGCGTGGAAAAGTAACTTTTTACCCCCCTTTCAACCCCCTTTTCGCAATAAAAAGTAGCCTATGTCCTTTCTCAGGGTCTAGATTATTTGTATACCAAATTTCATTTAAATCCGTTGAGTAGTTTTGGCGTGAAAGAGTAACAGACAGACAGAGTTACTTTCGCATTTATAATATTAGTATGGATAGTAGGTAGCATATTTAATATCAAGAACCTAGATATTAGCTTTATTAAATGGTTAGGTATTTACGTTCGCTCTTCAAGTGCCACGTAAGCTTGTCAGCCCCGGCATTGACGTGGTTACCCCACACGTCAGAACAGCTTTGTGCGGTTTCAAACTCTGACGTCAGACAGGGTACAACCCACACGATAAACGAGGAAATGCTATTTTTGCTTTCATACAAGTGTTTAAAAAATGGTTTCCTTTTTAATAATTAAGAATATTGGTCTGTAACAAAAGACGTGAAAAGCAGCAGAGAGGAACAAATGAACAGCCATACATCCGATGTATAGCAGTGTGGACACGAGTCTTAGTTTTAAAATCATTTAATATGGAATTCTCCGTGGTCACACCAGTGTGACAAACTCAGTGTGGCCATTTGATATCCTCATGCCTCAGTCAATCAAACCAAAGGATGCTTCAATATCAGAAGTACTACAAATTTACTTTTTTAGTTTGTAAGTTCCCTTGACTGACTTAAATTTTTGATTGCAAATAAGCAATGTACGAGTTAGCTTTAAATCGATACTATTTATGAAGATGTTAAATCTATAGATAACGTAAATCAAAAAAACAAAACACTTGCGCCATGTAATCCACATGTAATCGACGCCCATCTATTAGTAGCTACAACTTGGAACCTACCACTAATACCCAAAACAAAGTGGAGGCGAGCTACTTACTAGTATTGCAAGACGCATTATAAATTATAGGTAGGTTATAGGTACACATAGACAGCTGATAAGTTAATTTTTTGGCTTTAACGTAGACGGGTAAAATACGTTATAGGTTAGATTTGTAGTCAAAGTGTCTCGCGAGTGTAAATCCAAAGCCTACTGCTCCACTTTCAAATTATCCCCAAAAATCCCAGTCTTTTATTTCCTATTCTAAGGTTAACCAAACTGTAGCCCAGTGATTTGACCCAGTATGCCATCCGAATACCTGTGCCTTTGTTCCGTGGATGTAAAACCAGTTTCAGTGAATAATAAATAGTTTTTGCGCTACAAAGGGATATTTTTCGCTCCGCTCCGTTTTGTGATCCTTTAACAAACATGCCTCCGTTATACTATCTCTCTTCGCACCAAAACTTTTTGTGTAATTGTTTCTGCAACTGTATACGGAATACGATTATATTGCCATACTAGCGGCCGCCAGCGACTCCGTCCGCGTGGAAAAGTAACGTTTTACCCCCCTTTCAACCCCTTACAACCCCCTTTTTGCAATAAAAAGTAGCCTATGTCCTTCTCAGGGTCTAGATTATCTGTATACCAAATTTCATTTAAATCCGTTGAGTAGTTTTGGCGTGAAAGAGTAGCAGACAGACAGACAGACAGACAGAGTTACTTTCGCATTTATAATATTTGTATGGATTTGCCAGAAATGAAACATGGAAATTGTTCTGCTATACAAAAGTGTTTATGTGAAGTCTCTGACGAGTGGTCGAGTGAGCCGAGTCTATTTCATTATTTTCCGTCCACAATGGCGGTTTTACACATTTGCCGCCTGTAGGCTATTGAAATTTTGCCACCCCTAGCTAATCTTTGCAAATTCGATCCCCTAAGATTAAGCGATACCCTCATTCCGTACTAGAGAACTAAACACACTACTACTTTGCTACTACCTACTGAGGAATGCTTTGTTGAAAATAATTAGGTATAGGTATTGACAAAATGTCAAGAACACGGTTATGTCGTCTTATAGAATAAAAAAAACAATGCATCCGCGAGGTAAAATAGTACAACGACATTTGTTGCCCAAATTAGGGACTATTTTCATATGGAACTATGAGTTCTAGACACCCTAGCACACGGTTATACTGCTGGTCAGTGGATCTAAATTATATAAATATACAGGCTACAAGTCTACAATATGTATTTTTATTTTCCACTAGTAACAGTGTCTATGGGCGGCAGCAATCGCTTACCATCAGGTGTTACCGTGTGCTCCTTCGACCACCATACATTAAACAAAAAATTAAAATACAACTTGTGATAGTTACTACGCCCGCTGTCAATGACCGTCCACACTTCCACAAGACAAGTTAAGTTAAAATAAAATTGCGTTAACATCAAGAATTTCACTTTATAGAAAAGCACCAAAGAGCTTTACGAGGATCTGTAAACACATTGCAAAAATTCCGTATCACATTCATCGAGTTCATCTCAAAACAATTTCATTAGAACAGGTACAACAGATGGCTGCAACGTCGACACAAAGAACATACCTGCATTCCCGTCTGTGCAGTAGAAATTAACTTTATGTAGGTTGCATAAGGGTTGTTTTGGGGGTTGCTGGAGGCTATAGAAGTAACATACGAGGACAGACAGATCGCAAGGCATTCCTGGGATAATCTCGAAGCAGGATAGTGATGTGACTTAATAGTATACGATTTTAGACTTTCTCGATGTACGATTTTGGACTTTCACTTTGGCCGGGATTAACTGCCACACACAGAGATGTCATTTAACCTTAATGCTAATTATCTTAATTATGGACTGTCTTTATGTACAATAAGGGTCAATATTTGTACATAAGTGACAATTAAAGATTAATTAACGTCTCATTTTGAGATTAATAGGGTAAAAAAGGCAGGTAGGTACACATCAAATACAAAACTGTAAAATTTCTTCAACTCTCTCTCTCTCGACTCTCCATCTTACTGTCGTACACATTAGGTGGAATATCAATTGAGGAAGTTTGACAGGTTGTGGTAACCTGATGTGTGGCTGACTGTACTGTAGTATAAATGTAGCACGCGACAAGCCTTGAAATTATAATTTTTGTCATATCAGCTACACGCCAGTTTTCTTTTAGTTTTCTCTTAGAATTTTGGTTTATTTACTTCTATAAGTGATTCTTCGGTAGAGTTACACGAAGCTTACGGTATTGCAGTATTACGATTCAATCTATTCGAATTAAATTCGACTTATGTTGCATCACTAGGTAAAGTCAAACCGAATTGTGTTCTCGAAGGGGCAGGATGCATGCAAAGAGATGAGGGATGTTGACGTCAAATCGAAAACCGATATTAGTTCAGATTCCTAAAGAAACGATGACTTGAGGTCTAGGACAAATCCGTCATGACCTAACTTACATGGTATACAACGCAGTCGATGAAAGATGGTAGCCCAGTGGACTAGATCACGCATTCCATTTTCGAGATTCAATTGAGCTTGCACCTCTGGATTTCCAAAAATTTTTTTTCATCTGTTTTTGTTCGTTTTTTTTGAAATCTGCGTTTTTCAAACATCATGAGGAATCCTGCCGGTTTCAGAACTTTTGGATAGTTTTTGAAACGTGTAACCATGATTCAGTTGGTCTGGTGGCCCTGTCTAAAGGTTTCGCAGGTCACATGGTCATCACTCGCTTCATTGAACTAACCTGACTCCCAAAATCAGGATCATGGTTTATTACCCCGGGCTCCAGAACAGCTTTAGATTCAACCGCAAATTGCACGCGCAAATGAGAGATGCAAAGATTTTCTATGGGACCTAATGAAATTGTAATTATTTTCCGATTCACCCCGTTATCAAAGCTAAGAATAGATGGAAGCATCAAAGATATTTCCTTCCCACAATCTCGGTCGCATGAGATAATGCAGTGTGTGGGTGGACGCCTCGAGCAAGAAAATCTATAGATACATACGCGCTAAAGTATATAATATCTCTGTGGCTATACCAAGAGATGAGCTTAGGTACAATAATAACTTAGGTACCTACAGGATTCATTGCATGGTACATCTCGGTGTTGGCTAAAGACATACTGCCGTACTCAGAGACATCATTTAACCTTAATGTTGATTATTATAAGTTTATTTTATAGTTCTGTGGATGCACAGCAGAAATGTTACAATTTATTTGATATTATTTTAAGTAATATTTAAGCAACTCTGTTTTTATTTGGAAATTAATATCCCAAGATACAAGCGTAGCTTAGTTTGGGTCCCCTGGAAACTATGTTTACGTTTAATTTTGTATAGCTGTCCTAGTTTTAAGTATCCTTTAAGCTGTAATAAATAGATTTTAAATTTTTTTATTTTTTACGCCTAATAAAATAAGGGTATTTTTTTAAAGTGGCAAGTAAAGATAATTCGTCTTTGGGTGCCGTGCGGCAGTTACTAACTCCAAATCCCGCGAGTGTTACCACCGATCAATAGCAGATCTAAGAATTTTGACATTTGATTTCATTGACGCCATGAATAGAAACCGATGGAGGCAAATAACACAAGAGAGGTGCAACTCATCCACATTCAATAATGACCACAATCGTCAGTCATAACTTCATAAGAGAGCGACCGAAGAGAGAGAGAGATCAAGACCTAAAGGTTAATTTATCTCAAACTTACTGTAAGCCAATAGGCGTTTCCACCCGCCCATTATACCACCAGACGTAACAACCAGATTCAGTTACATAACTAGAAACAGTCGTAACCTTATGCAGCCTGTGATTTATGATGTTACCGTCAAAGGCTCCGCAACAAGCTAACAAGGTAAACTTCCTTAGAGTAGTGATGTCCAACTGCAACTGGTCCTAGTCCTCTTAGTATTGCAAGATTACAAGACTTAGAAGCCTCTGACTATTTTATCAACCAATCTAATTGTAGACAAAAATAAGTAAAACTTCAGAACAAGCAAAACACTACGAGTCTACTTATCCTAAAGCTAAATTTTAAGATACTTTCCTTTATGATTGTTTTCATAGAAGGATTTTTTAAAATATATCTCATAATCCTCATAATCTATATCTTCTATACTATTTATAAAGAGATAACTTCTATAGACAACGACAAGGCTTATACGTAAACCGAAAACACGAAACGCTTGCGCGATGTAATTGGACACAGCGCCATCTATTGGTTCATTTCTGAATTACGGGCTCGAAGCGAAGTGAGGGCGGGCCACTAGTAATTAATATAAATCAATTGACGGCGCTAGAATCGTCGCGGTATTGCTTTAACATTCATACGAATATGTGCGAATATGTTCAATGGTATCTTTGACATACATACGAATATATTAAATAGTATCTCTTAATATATTTTTTAACATTATTTTTACTATATTTTTGAAACGATGTGAGACTACAGAGTACAACAAGTCGTTAGTATTGCGAATATGCAAGACTGAGAATGTTTGTACCTAACTCTAGCGAGTAATACCGCTATGCAGTTTTCTATTAAGTTATTGAAGTTAGATAGATGTAACTGTTTGCCACGGATGTAACGTGCTGTTTACTAATAAAATATAATTGAGATTCTTAGAGATATTTAAAGTAAAGTATCAGCCTATAGACTGTCCCACTGCAGGGCAAAGGCCGCCATCATAGAAATCAAGTTATCGCTACTATGATGGAACACCCCGTTGGTCTAGTAGTTTAAGTACCGGGCCGTGATCTCGGGGTCCCAGGTTCGATTCCCGGGTCGAGCAAAAGTATGTTTCGAATTTTTCGAACAAAGCTCGGGTTTGTGATTACCAATCCGCATTAGGCAAGCGTGGTGATTAAGCCTTATCCCATCATAGTAGAGATATTTACTGAATTTATTTTTATTAAATTAGTCAGCTTATATAAAAAAAAAAACTAGAGAAAAGCGGTGTGAAGCAGCGCCTCCGCTGTGTTTCGGTGAGTGACTTAGGATACCGGAAGCCCAATTGGGGCGAAAGTGGGTTAAAGGTTGGCAGCGCACCTGTGTCTCTCATCATCCGTCTGCTCGTCTGCCACCTATCACATAAAAATTTATAAGTTAGCCAATAGCTCTAAAGCTCTAGGCTAAAATGTTGTATGGGGTAGTCGAAAAAATCGATGAATTTCGAAAAGTCGTTGAACTAAAATGTTGTTCGTAGTGGTTTGGTAGAACACGTGGTTGAAGTGATGCAAATATTCCTCACATGTGACAAAGTAACTGTTGGCGTTGGACCGTATTGCTGGTAAGGACGTAAAACCTCCGATATTAGCGGAAAAATATTATGGGAGCACTGACAAGAAGTAAGAACAAAACAATAATCTATTAAAATTGTAAAAAAACATATAAACATAAACAATATAAAAGAAGGCTGGTCCAGCCGTCGATCCTCAACAGTAACAGCCCTGATGGTTTCCCAAGGGGCAGCAAAAGAGGTACAGTTTCGTACTACTACATACTTATCGGTTACATAATGTACCTCTGTAGCCTACCTACCTATGTAAGCTATCTAGCCAACACACGGGCACAAACCGCAGCTTATGTACTAAATGTTACCTAATACCCTGAATACACTGCAGGGGATAGCAGGTTATAATGGGAACTCGCCTTTATGCCAAGACGGAGACACGAGGTGGCTTCAGGCTGGATTATTGGAAATCTCATAGATACCTACATACCAAACCGCTGTATAGGTGCATGCCTGTACACTGTATTTGTACTTATCTATGACTGTAAGTAGACAGTGTTGTCCTGTAATAGACGATTCGATAAAAATATTATTTTGAGCATTTTAGTTTTGTTCTGTAAAGATATCAAATTTTAATAAGTATAGCATCGGACCTAGACTCCTGCTATTGAGAATTTTATTGAAATTATTCTATTTGTAGCGCGCAGTGTCTTATTTTTTTTGTAGCTTTCCCCTTTTCACAAAATTCGTAGCGTATGCGATATGCGTATCGTAAACAATTTGTATAAAAACGTAAGAACTTCCTGTTTTCATTTTCATTTTCATTTTCATCGTAAGCGTAGAACGTAGCACTAAAATTAATCGCACAAACGTCAGAAAGTACATTGTAAGCGCTCGGCCACACATTGTAGAATTGATGTATCTATCCAATACATTTTTGAAGGCAATGGTCATCGGTGCTTCGTGCTGAGTAGGTACTAGGATAATCCTAGATAGCGTGAGCATCGTTACGATTTCCAGAAAAGTTTGTGGACACACAACATACGACATCGCGTACCTACATTGACCTGACTTCCTGCTAAGTAGCTTTATCACTTGAGTAACAGACTAAGAGACTTGAGTTCTTGAGTTGAGTTGATTGAGTACCATAGCTCGTACTGCCAAAACGCCTACACGCGCTTCTAGCGTATACGCATGTATAAAATGCTAATCTAAAACCGCACTTATTAATTACTTTTCAAAACAAGATGTCGCTCAGCGGACAACAACCTACCTATGCAGTCTATCACTCGTACACAGGAATAGCATTGCCGACAACCCGATAGCACAACTACATAAGCTGCGTATTGATTTTTACATTTACGTACATAGTACATAAGCGGCAGCTATGTACACGATACATAGCTGCCGTGGATACATAGTGAACTGTCCGGGAAACTGTGCTTTCAGTTTTCAGTATATTTTTCAGCCTGCGGCGGTGATTTACCAAATTGAATGAGGCACCAATTCGCAGACAAATTAAGAGGGATATGTACGGTAAATGACAGCAACTCATTTAATCCAAGGTTTTTAGGGACCGTTCGTTTTTAAATTCCTAAAGATACCTATTTGGTTTCTTTAAAATTCAGTCCTTTGTTTAGGTTCTTCACCTTAAAAGTTAAAAAATAATTTGTGTTAAGGCCCGTACTTATGTAGGTAACTGATCTGAAGAAATGAAGGAAGCCACTTCGGTGAATCAGATCTCATCAGAATTAAATCATATTTTTGAGGCTTCAAGGGCTCTAAAAACGTAATATTACTTACCACAATCTTTACTCAATAGAAAAAAAACTTTCTAAAAGGCCGGCAACGAGTCAGCGACCTTTGTGATCTTGCGAATGTTGTCGGGTGACCCGCTTGCTCGCTTGCCGCTTGTCGCCTGACAAGTGTTTAAGCTTCTTTGAACGGATGACGAAAAGTCATTGTATGAGATTATTTATTTATTTTTATATACTTTTGTTTTAGTTTCTGGGTAACATGACCTTTTGTACATGAAAACCTCTGGTAAGCCAAACGGCGTGGATTAGATTCCCACTTTGGACAAACATTCAATTGCGTTCATCCATTATCTGAGATGTATATTTTATGTAAGTAAAAAATATTATATTTGTGATCCTCTGTTGTATGATCTAGTTATACGAAATAAGGTTAATAAGATTTAGTACGAGTTTAAAATCCTGTTAGTTTTATCAATTGGTGCCAGGACTGCCAGGTAAAGTTTTTGTACAAATAATTTTGTGGTATTAGCTACCCAGAAAGCTATCTTCTTTGAGATGTTGATTTTATGATTTATTAAAATAGCGTTCAATTCATTTATTTGCAATCCTATTTTCAATATGTTTCCTTGTGATAACACTAAAGTTATTCCAATAATTATTAATAGCAGGTTGCATCCAATTTCCATAATTACCTACTACGCCAAACATATCAAAGACAAACATCCCTTTGTCCTCGAGATTGCCGGTAACAAAGCCGCTCGGACCTACCGGCCGAACGCTGTCATCGGAGATAGCCAGTGCGCACTGTTTGTTTACATGCATCGGTAGGCGCCTTAATTACACATCGGCACCTTGAGACGAAACATGTGGATCACCTGAGCCCGGCAGATGCGGCCCAGCTGCCGGCCCGGGCCGCCCCTCCCCCCCGCCTCCGCGCAATCGCGGCTAACAGTTTTATTTCCCCGAATAAACTTTATCAAACAAAGCGCGTACCCCGCGCCCTGCATCTGCTCTCCCAGCTGTTCCGGTGCAGCTGGCCGTGTCGTCGCTCTTGCACGCACGCGCGGTCCGCAGCCCGAGAGCGAGACAGCGAACCCCCCGTAATCGAGTCGGGCCCTTCAATTCCCTGCACGGCACATTCGCAGTCTGCATCCCGCCAGCGGCGGTCGCCGCCACGATGACTACGAAACGGAGGAGGGAGCGTGACGATTCCGATCGTCGCGCTAAGCGGCAGAGGCGCCGCAAAAGATCAAATAGTGAACCGATAACTGATACTGACAGCGCGGAGAAGCGGCAAGCGCTGCGGCGTTTGTTCGGCAGATTCTGCTCCGTGGAGATCGACCGGCGTCCACAGCGGGACGAGGAGCCCCCTGATGACGACGCGGACGACCCTATCTTCGCGGACGACTCGATCTTCGCGGATGAGAATGAAGACCCGCTCCTGGAGGCCGTGCCAGTGGACATGGATCCGGAGCAACTTGGATTTTTAGTTTGCGCGCAGGAAACTCTGCGCTTCCTCAGCAGCCGGGGCATCTCACCAGAGCATCCGGTGTTTGCGCGGCTCCGGTTGCGGCTGCTCCGCGGCATCGGCGAGCTGGCGGTGGCATGAGCCCTGCTCGGCCCAGAGCCCCCTCGGATTTAAACCTCCCCCCTTGTGCCTCCTCTTCAAAGAAACCATTCTATTTTCTGAGTGTTTTACGTTATTGTGAAGTGTCTATGAACTTTTTATTACCACCTCTCCGGGCTCTGGACAGTTGTATGACGGACTATGTAACGGTTGTATCTTAAGCAACAGGTGGCCCGACAGGGCGTTCTAGTCACTATCTAGTCATATTTAAGGATTATATTTGTGAAACGAAAAAATATTTCATGTGACGAAAATAAAGATGTTTAAGGTGTAATGGTTTATAATCATTTCTTTATTTTTCCCTACCTTTGAAAAAAAATAACGACTTTGCTGGAAAAATAATAACTAAGCAAAGCGGTTATTTTTTTCTCAATAGATAAGTATCTTACCATAATTAAATACCTAGATAAACACTTTAAATACAAACCGCCACACAATAAACTGCACACTGTTTTGACATTTACTTAAGTACTTACTGTGGTCCTCCAACATTCAACAGTCTGCAATTAATTGTATGACTTTTGTGTGTATCCGATCAAAAAAATATTAACAAATTGTAGGACACGAAATGCTTAGAAGTTAATTAAACAAAGGGCCTTGCGCACAAGCGCCGAAAGTGCTGGGTTCGATTCCTGGCTATTCATTTTATTTAACAGTAGGAAATTAGGGAAATTGTAGCCCATACCCTACATTAGGTACAATTTCCCAACGGCATACAATTATCTCTTAAATCACAACTTCGTGCTCGTTTGCCGCCATAAAATAACTTCTACCAACCATCCTGAACAACATTTGTTGGAAATACCATGGCAACCGCTTCCCATTAGAGGTGTTACGTTTGCCAATCTGCCACTATAATAGGATATGCGCCAAATCTTAATAATGATGAAAACTAGATTTTGGATTCTTCGATCATATAATCTCATACACAATTCCATACTGAAAGCGTTTTAAATAGTGATTAGTAGTTACAGCTACAAATATTTTGAATTTTGAAAATGCCGTCACAGTTCACTAAGTCAATATATATCTTTTTTTTTCACCCTAATTCATAGTAACGTCATCAACAAAAGTAGATGGGCAATACTGTATGGTGTCAAATTCATATAGTTTCAGAACTGTACTATTAGACGCAACGCAAACTCCGTATAGCCTCAAAGTGATTCATATAGTTCTGACGCGAACTCCGCTCCATCCGAGTATAGAGTTTTTGATTTTGAACATCTACTTATGCTGTTGACTGTACTGAACTGGTTTTAAATTCTATATCTACGGGTTATATGATAGAAGGCCAGATTCAATTCAGTTCTAAGTGAATAAGGGAATAAATTAAAATGACTTGCACTTTAAATGTTATTTAATTTAATATTGCTGTTGTACGTTACCTATGTTATTACAATGATTCATATAGAAGCCATTAAAATAACACAAATATAATAGGATACAATTTGTTGTTTAAACATAGGTAAGCTATTTTATTTTAAATTGTAAATATAAAGTTAAAACTATATACTTATCTAGACTAGACAGACTTTGGTAATAATAATACAGTCATATAAATAAGGTATCTAATATTCATCTAAAAAATTAAGAAACTACATTTTGAGTATTTTAATATCCTACATATAATAAAAAGTTACATATTATAAATTAAGCCATCACTTCTACCAATCATTCTGAACAATGTTCCTTCTACAACTTTTAGAAATACGCATAAAAAAACTACTTTATACAATGTAAGTCAAATGGACAAATCAAGTGATTTGTTCGTGTAGTAGGTATGGGTAGTACATTTTTTTCTAAGTATTCGATAATTTATTATGTATAACTTTTAGTTTAGTTATCTGCTATATTCAAATAGAAGTGATATATAGGTATCTGTGTAAATTACATTTAACATTATTACAATTTTACCGTACCTCCCTTTTTAGATTCCATTTTATGCGTACCTAGAACATTATTAACTCCCAGATATGGCCACTAAAGTAGCGGATGAGCGCAACTGTGCAAGCACAAAGTTGTGCAGTAAGCGAGATTGTATCCTCAATTATACGAGTCGTCTCTCCCCAGAGCATGAGTGCACGAACCACGTCGAATCGCAACTTTGTTTGCCTACCCCTTCTAAGCACAAACAGATGGTTGGGCCATATTGTAAGCGAGAAAGTAGAAAAATACGAAATATTATACAATCTTTGTCAAGAATGTTTAAATATTTCAGCGTTATATTATGTTCAATATAACGCTGAACAGAAAACAATCACATTATTTGATAAATCTTCCCATATAAAGAAACGAAATATATGTATAGTCCTAAACTTATGTTAAACTAACTAGTAGCTCATAAACGATAGCTGGTATGAATAAAAATGCAATAATCTAGTAAGTTATTTGGATGCGAGAAAGCAAGTTTAGTATCGATCAAAGTGGCGAATTCTTACAAATAGCAGTGTGTACTGTGTAGTATTATTTGTGACAGATGTTAATGAATCTAATAATCATATCGCAACAGTTTCGGATGCAACCCAGAACGATGTGCAAAGATGATGATGAGTCCAAAATTAATGTAACAAACCGCTAATTTTATGGCCCCAACCTTGCTTGCAAGTTTCTTTGAAGCATTCGTACGGATGGTCGTTGCATTTGCTCTCATGTATGTATTTACTCAAAGTAGATAATATGACACAACCTGAATGAATTTTAACATATTTTTATCCAATTTACCTAGTCAATTAATAAAAACTTTTACCCTATTATTTTACTCGGTTGTAACGTTCGTAATATTTTAATGCTCATAAATTCCCCTATCTAATGGTTGCGAAGGTCGACGGCGTCTCTTCAATTAAATAACTGGATCATGGTTTAATTCCATACAACTTGAAAGTAAAAAAACTAGTTTTACGTAGTTATAAAATGCAAAATCTATTCCAGTTTATTCATAGCTGCACTATTTGTGCAGCGGAGCGTGGGTTGACGCAATCATCTTCGGGGCATTTTTCATCCCCTTCAATTTCCTAGACATTCACAAAGTCTTAATACCTGTCTGTGGGCGGTATGTAGGCGTCAGATCTTTCGTAAGGAAGTCAAAGGAATCCTTCAATTTGTCTATTTTTACTTCACATTGAGTTTTTTGTTTGGATTCATTCTTGATGTGAATAACAATTTTCCTTTGGAAACATTATTAAATGTTTCCATTTACAGTAGAAACATTTTAGAAATTTTGATGTTTTCTTATACTTTTTACCTATATTAAATATTACCCTTTATACCTACTTTAATAAGAATTAATATGTTCTTGTAAGTACTTTCAAAATTATGTAAACAAAGAAATAATAAAATAAGTATGTACGGTATCTTTTTTTTTGGTTGTGCTTTAGTCAGCTATCTGTGTTGGCACTTCAAAAAAACATTTTTTTTCAATGGACCTCGTCCAGACTTTCAACATGATTTATCTTTCATAATGTTATCTGCATTTACCGAGAACCGATAATATGGTATGAATGTATGGAGACGTCTCTATCAGGATTTGGGTTCTCATAAAATACTAACACTGCTACCACTATAAACCACCGTGTTATCATCACTCTATTCGAGCAGGCCCAATCAAGCCGAAGTGTGGCTCTCCTACAGTAACCTCGTAATAATTGAGAGCTGTATAAGATGTCGTCTTACACCAGAGGGAATGCAATCTCGCTTGAGAGACTCTTAGAGATATTCTCGAAGCATCTACTTATTCGCCACTCTTAGACATTCTAGACAGTCAAATCATGCTTATATTTTCAAGTATTCCTTATAGTGAGGACGGATCTTGAGATAATTGGTACTTGAAGTGGTATCATTATAGAATGATGTACTTATAAGTCAATAACTCTTAATCTTCCTATACATTATAATGACTTTAATCTCAATTAATGTTTTTTTTTGAACCGGTAACCATGGATGTTTCTGTCGAGAGTATGTGAGTTTTGAACGCTGAACATTTTATTTGAACAAAATTCAAAAATTGTCTCTATTGTGGTGTATCGTGTGTTCAGAGAGTAAATATTTCTATGTATCTAATCGAAGTTAAATCCCAAAACGAAATGAGGGCGAGGCACTAGTCTCCAAAGAAAGTTACTTTTTCTACATCTATCTGTACAATGTTGTAGAACATAGTCCTTATAAGTAAGTAATATAAGTATTTGATACGCCTGACATGGTAGCGTTTGTAGGCATATCTACCGGGATACAGATGGTCTAATTTGAAGCGGGCGTTACGACCGAATCCGAGTTCCCCTCTCTTTCACACTCGCTGTTCACGCTCTTGTTTGAATGCGACAGGTATATTCTCATTCACTACTGGACCACTTTATATTCGTAAGTTATCAGAATCATAGTCCTAAGACTGATACCTTATATCGTTGCCTCTGTAGGCATATTCTAATAGCATCCGATTTAACTTTTCTGGTGTCAAGTCGGTTTGCTTGTTTCTTGTAAGGAACTCTTTGATCAGGGTTCTGTATACTTCGTGGGCGAGCACTCGAGGCTTTGGCAGGATTTCTTCTTGCGGTGTGGCTGTCGTTTCTGGTATCATTCTGTAATTTGAAATGATTTCGATTTAGTTCCACAGGATTAATGCATTTATGTGAGAGTGAACCGGCCTATGGCCACCTAAATAAATGGACGCAGAAAGTCGGGTCCAGCTGACATGTATATTGAAGAGTTCCTTGACCTACGTAGTTGTTACCTACAAGCCTTGACGTTGACAATGTCAATTCATCATAATATCAGCCCACGTCCAGTCCACCCATTGCTGAGTATAGGCCTCTTCTCTATCACGCCACTATCTACGACGGTCCCCAGCCAGCAATGCAGTAACCTCTTTATAAATATAGATTATACAATTTTATTTAGGTTTAAAGATACATATCGAAATGAAAGTGATGACTGCATACATCAGGATTATGTTGCTGACTCTTCCGTGCTTGCCTTTATATTTTAACGACAAGGTTGATAGGGAAACCGGAAAAAAAACAAACATTTACGCGATGTAATCGACGCTAAGCGCCATCTATCGGCACAAATTGGAACTAATACGCCGAAACGAAATGAGGATGGACAACTTATCAAATAAATGTCCTTAGTTTATAAGGACGAAAGCATTCTCTAAGAATATCACTACCTGCACACGATTAACTGTAATTCTATTTAATTTTTAAAATAATTTTTCTAAAATCAACGTGAGAAACAGCAAACGATTCAAGACTCAACACAAAATATACAAAAAAACCGTTTCGAAATTGCTACTTAAACTTGTAATAAGCTCTCATGTTCCTAGAACGGAAACATCATAAGACGATCTAAGTACACGAAGTCCCACAAACAGGGCCGGATCGTTAATTTGTGGGGCCCCGGGTTAAAACTATTTGGGGGCCTATCTAAGTACTCAACTAATAAGACATGTTAAAAAACTGTTTCTATAATGATATTATATTAATCTTTTACATAGGTAGATAATTTTTAATTCCACAAAAAACATTAATGATAAACCTACGCAAGTATTAGTTGTAGAAAGGGCGACCTTATTGCTGTGAAAGAAGAAACAAAGAAAGAAAATACATTTATTACTCTGGTCACCACAACACATATATATCTACGACAGACAATTGACACAAACACAATCTTCTATACTATTTATAAAGAGATAACTTCTATAGACAACGACAAGGCTTATAGGTAAACCGAAAACACGAAACGCTTGCGCGATGTAATTGAGCACAGCGCCATCTATTGGTTCGTTTCTGAATTACGGTCCCGAAGCGAAGTGAGGGCGGGCCGCTAGTAAAATATATAATACTAAACAAAAAGAAAAAGTTATAAAAATAAAATAAACTAAAACAAAAAAATAACAAAAAAAATCAACTTTCCGTCTCCACTGACCAGCAGTGCCGTGTGTTAAACTGTGTAGCAGGATCTTTAGCGTTTAGGGTTTTTTAGCAAGAACTGGGGGGGGGTCTTGTAACCCCGGGGCCCTGGGCTGCAGCCCAAGCCCATAGGTAGATCCGGCCCTGCCCACAAACTTGGTCCGTAGAGTTGTAAAAGTGTTTGTTACTTACACTCTTTACAAAGAAGTATTCCTTATATACGTAAGCTCACAATATTTTGTTAGACTACAGACTTAAGTCGTGTTAACGAGAAAAACATGGAAGGATGAAATAAGACGAGTTGTTGAGGGAAATAAGCGAATTCTTAGAAACTTACTTTTATTTTATTTACCCTAGTTAATAACAGTGCTTTGAAATTCTTTTATTTATTTAGGGTTTCTAATATTTATAGGGTTCTAATCTTGTCTACATCTGTAACTTTGTACAACTACGTTCGGCTGCCTCGATAGCACAGTGGGTAGTGTTCCTTGTAACATGGCGCTTGGGGTCGCAGGTTCGGTTTCCGGGTTTTATTTTACCTGAGTATTTCTTTTGAGAATTCTCAGCGTCAGTCAGCCCCAAATCTGGAAGTTGACGATCTTATATCCGTGTCTCAAAGCAAGTTAAGTCGTTGTTCCTGCGCCTGACCAATCTTCGGTCATTGCAGACTGGTGTCCCATAGAAATATGAGAGTGACACATCATAATTTAGGCGCTTTTTCGTTATGTGAAGCCGTGGTGGTATCGCTCCGATTGAAGCATGGCTTTCCCACGGACAAACATACTAGTTAAGTTACATAATATTATTACAATTACAAATAAGCTGATTTCAACTGTATCCCACAAACCTACCTCGAAATTAGTTTTCGACAAAGTATTTTACAACTGAATGTAATCGCAGTACAGTACGCCTCAACTCGATTCCAATTTCGATTTTAAACCACGAAACTGCATCAGCAAACAGCTACAGCTGACATTGTTCAAACGCGCTCGGATTGTTACTAACTTGTAACGAACTGAGCTCCAAAGCAATGGAGGTTAATTGACGCAATTGATATAAACGAGAGATTTTTGTATGCGTCTAGTGTACTGTGATAGTTAAACATAATACACCGAAAAGCACCGTACATTTTAAAACAAAAACCTTATCGAGAGCATATACTCGTAACTGGTGAAAACCAAAATAATCCCTAAAAATATAGTGCATCTCAAATATGCGAGCCTGTGCCACTATTAAAAATATACCTAAGACACTTCCGACCTTGTTAACCTTTCAAACAAAAACAACAAAATTGGAATCGGTTCATCTGTTCAGGAGCTACGATGCCACAGACAAATACACACACATACACACAAATAGATAAACAGCAGAAAGCGTGTCAAAATTATCACACCCCGTCGTTTTTGCGTCGGGGGTTAAAAACACCACTAGAATGATACATTTTAATTTTAATTTATAAGAAAAGGCGTTATTTTTTTCTTTTGTCCCCAAATGTGCTACTTATGAAATAAAAATAAACATTTTTAGATAACGGTCTAACTTGACTTATGGATATTTAAACGCAACCAAAAATGGGTTAGACCAAAACGGAAGCAGGGAGAAACCTGACCCGCATCGTTGAATGAGTCACTTGTCCGACCACATGTCGCAAAAAAAAAGAAAACAAACCTTAAGCGTCCCGCTGCGTCTCAGACCTTGCGAATGCCAAACACCACAGACGCACTCACTCAACTTACGTACAAACGACACTAAGCTACGACCAAACTAAAGCCCATTCATGACAACTTTTTGTACCCCCAAACCCGAAACAATCAATACGTGACTTTACAATCTCAAAAATAGAGCTTAAATTTAATCGCTTGACTTTATACAGGGGTGTAACAGCCATTCTATTTATGCTTCGCCCTAACATGTGGCCGACAGGGGCTCAATCCAGCCCGTTCAATGACGGGTTCAAAATTGTACGTATAACGTAAGCCACGAGGTTGCGCTGCTCCTTTGTCGAGGCTGATAGCGTGCGAACATTGAGCCCTGGCTAAAAAGTAGGTAATTTTTATTTTTATTGCCATGGGATGATAAAGAAAGAAGGAAAGATAACGGGTCATGTCAACTTGGACTTCTTCTTCTCATATCGATGGCATTAAATTTAATACTCCGCTGCGCTAACTTCATTCATTTATTCATACCGTATGTCTGAGCCATCGATGTACCTATCTAAATTCATGGTCCGAACAGAGATGGAAGCCAGGATATGGCATGACAAACAAACGTTACTGTATCCAATCTGCCAATTTATTGCAATCGACTTTCACCCTAATGTCGAACACATTAGTGTTCTTGGATTCACTTGAGGTGAGTTAACGTGTAGCGGCCCCCAAGGTGAGTTACTTATAACGATTGAGAATATACCTGTCGCATCCAAATAAAGATGACATACAACTTTCTCGACCATTATCCACAGTAATAAGTTTTAAGTTCTGAAAATAATTTTGAAAGCGCTCTATTGCAATTTTAGGGTTTATAATGATTGAAAATCCAGACCGATTTTGCGGTATAAAACGCCTGCGAAACTATCGGAGCCATTCAGCCCGTAGTTGGTACGACTAACAAAATGCAATAAGTCACAACAGAACTCTTCATTTGCTTCACATTCATCATTGCACATTTTTTGTGTGTTGGTAAATTAATAAAATAAAAAATACGTTTGCGAAATGAGATCGAGCCGGCCCACTCATGCCGAAGCGTGGCTCTCCGAAACGATTTCAACAAAGCTTTATTAGCTTAAATACTCGTATCTCTGACGTACTTTTTTACGTGATAGGTAGCAGTCAAGCAGACGGTAGGTACACCTTATTCCAAACGCAAACCAACGCCAATGGGTAGAGTCACACATGCGCTGCCAACTTTATCGCCCTCGCCCCGGATTGGGCCTCCCGTACCCTCAACCACTTGACGAAACAATCTTTACGCTGGTTTTCTGAGCGGCCATTCATAAGGTTCATTTATGGCGAAGCGTGCCTCTCTCACGGTAAAAAAAATATGTAATGACTTTATTGGAATTATACGACAAAGTATGTAGCGCGTTTTTATCAGATACAATCATACGTGGATTTGCAAATATTGAACGTCAATCTACCGCTTTGCTTGTAGTTTTATTACTTTATACTCTTTACCAAACGATAACAAGATATTTTTATGACACGGAAATAAATTATAGTGATGATTATAGACATTACATAGGTGATACGCTTTAAAAATATAAGCAATTTAAAATTAAGCCATTTTTGCCCTGCAGTGGGACAGTATACAAGCTGATACTTTTTTGTGTGTTATGAACCCTTATAAAAATTAACTTTCAAATTGATGATAACAATAACACGTTTAACTATCCGATCTGCTAAGCTATCTCTCGATAGCTCGGAGCTTTCTTATTGTATTTGTTTACCCTTAGGTTTATAATACTCTTACTCTACCTTATTTAAAAAAAAATAAAAAAATAAGATATTTTTAAAAGTGAAAAAACACAAACATAAAATGTTCAATGATGATGGACAAAGCTGAATCACTCATTCCATTGATACAATTAAATATGACCCCTTATAATGTTAACTAATTTAAACCATGCAGTGGACAAGGGCCAAAGTTTAACCCTTTTCTCCCCCAAAGGGTTGTATAGACTTTTGTATAATCCAAATGATGTATAATAGACCCCAGGATTAAACAGTACATAGTTGAATAACAACACGCGCTCGTGCACCGATCAATAAAACCGGTCTTATTGCATAAAGGCACATTTTAAATTTACCCTTTCATGTTTCCAATTCTTTTGTAGCATATTTCCTTTGATATAAAATAAAATACGATCTGAATATGGTTCAATTAATCCGCTGCCACGGAAATAAGTAACGTTGCTAAAGAGTAAACAACTACAGAGGGTGTAGAGGGATTTACTGCGAGTAAAGTGAATCTGGATTCTGAATGAATTTGCGGTTGAAGGACCTGAACTTAATGAATGCGGACCAGAAACTTTATAAATACTTCGTAAATAATGCACTTGAAAAATTCATCGAAGGGTGCAGGTGGGCCTCGAACCCACAACCTTCCACATTCTGCGTGGCTTTTGTATGCAAATAATTGCATAGATTTATGGTATTGCACAGAATTCTTATAAGTAACAAAAAAATATGTATTTATAAATGCTATCAAAAAGCAGAAAATCGAATAGCTGGGTTGCGTACTTAGCTGTCAGGTTGCTTCAACTCCTTCAACAACTAAAATTGCGGACAGGAGGCACTGTTAACGGGGTGTCCCAGTACAAAGTTGGGAGCGGCACTCCATGAGCCGTATAGAGCTAAAGGTTGTGAGTTGCCTTAATCACCAACTCATCGCCTCTTCCAACATTTTTGGAATTAATAGCAGACGAGCTGTTGGTAAGCGCCACCCTGCTGCCATAGACACCGGCAGAATCATAAGTGCCCTTCCGACCTTTTTCCCCCATTCGGGTCTTTTTGTGTTTCACCCAATGAGGGAGGGCGCTCATTCAGCAAAACACTGCGCAGGCGCTGCTTCACACCGGTCTTATGTGAGCTAATAAAACATATAGAACTTCGCTATCTTTATTAATATAAAGAAGAGCACTTGTACTTACACAGTCTTGTAAATTAACAATAGTAACGATGTTGTCTCCTTGCGTGATCGTGTCAGAAATGATGAGATCCGCATGAGATCTAAGGTCACGGACATAACCCAAAGAATTGCGTGGCTGAAGTGGCAATGGGCATTGCGAGGAGAACAGACGGCCGTTGGTGTGGAAAGGTCCTTGAGTGGAGGCCACGCGCAGGAGGCCGCAGCCGTGGCAGGCCTCCCACCAGGAGGACCGACGATCTGGTGAAGGTCGCGGGAGTCCATTGGATGCGGGTGGCACAGGACCGATCTGTGTGGAGAACTTTGGGGGAGGCCTATGTCCAGCAGTGGACGTCTATTGGCTGAAATGATGATGATGATGATGATGAACGATGTTATCATGGTTTGAATAATGTTTCCCTTCTGCATTTCCGGAATTTTCATTTCATTGGAAATCTAGTATTAATAATTTGCTTTTAATGAACCTTTCGTACTACTCGACATAAAATAACAAGTATGTCGGATTGTTATTTTTCAATAACTAGTGGTTACGCTCTGTTAGTCTACGCCTAAATTAATTTCATTTAAATGCTATTAACATTCATTTATTATTTAACAGCTTGGCAGTCGATTGGCCACAGATGGCGGTGGATAGGGATCGATGGAGGGACTATTGCAACATGTTTTTTATACAATAATGTAAATTACAAAAGTTAGAAAATTATAAATCTGGACAACAGTTTTAAGGATGTGCATCGTGCACAGTAGGACGCCAATGTACTTTTACTAATTGTGATTAATTAAAGATATTAATATATTTATGATTAATCTAGAGGTGTTTCAAGTAAGTAGGTATATCATCAGTGTATAACAGCCACAATAGTTTTAAGTTTTATGCCTCTATTTTGTGTGCAATAAAAAGCATATTCATTCATTCATTCAATCAAAAGTCAAAAATGAATTATTTACATATTTGGGATTATGTTAACTAGATAATGACCTCAATTCTATTGTCATTTATAAAGAGGATAAGGATCAATTGCACATTTCGTACTTCGTTCAAGCAATGTTTTTGTCTTTATCAGTAATAATGACTGATAAATGAGTTGTTAGCCTTACAGTTAATAAAGGTCGAGAAGTTGTTATAATGGTGCATTCACACAGATATCCTTTTGTTTCAATATTAGGAAGCATTTTATAATATTAAGTAGTTTTTCACCGTGGCGTGGGAGAGTCAATATTCGGCGGGCGACACTCGCGTTTTATTTTTCCGAGTGTGTGAGTTAACGGAAGCAATTTCAGGAGAATCAGGTATTCCGTCCATTCATCTGCCACTTCTGACTTAAACAAAATTGATCCATGAACTAAATAAAGTATGGCAAGCATTATATACAGGGTGTATCTGTAAATATTTACATCCCTTTAACCAGGTGTTCTATCAACCATTCTGAACAACATTTATTCAACAACTTTTCTAAACTCTTCGAAAAAAATGTCGACTCCCCATACAAAATGACCAAGTCACGTGACCGACTTTGTATGGAAAGATGATTTTTTTTTATGCGAATTTTCAATAGTCATAGAACAAATGTTGTTCAGAATGATTGGTAGAACACGTGGTTAAAGGGATGTAAATGTTCACAGATACACCCTGTATATAGACCAAGTACAGTAGGATTAAGTAATTAATATTGAACAACTCATAGACATTTTTAAAAAAACTTTACGGGACAGAAAAAAACATGCAAGTGGGTAATTCTCATAGAAATTCGACTCGTAATTAACTTGGCAGTCTGTAAATCCGTAATATTATTGCTCCGAAATTGACGTCAGAATCTATTTATACGACCCTATTTAAAATAATCAGTACCTAGGTAAATTTTAAAATTCAGATGTAAATTGAACTAGACTATCTATGGATTTAAATAAGTACTGCCACGGTAATATTGACATATTTATGGAAATACCTTTTTTTGATGTGATAGGTAGCAAACGTACAGACGGGTCACCTAATTGTGAGCGATTGCCACTGCCCATAGACATATGCAACACCAGTACTACCCAAAGACTGTATCCTATAATTAAAGTCTTTGGTACTATCTACTACGCAACTGGAAAACAAATTACTAAGTAATTATTGTGTCATGTAAAGTAGTGCCATATCATAGTGCGAAGTTTTCTCGGTAGTGAGTCAAGGATAATGCATTCAGTCGAAGGCCTCGTTAAATTCTAACAGCAGTTGGAACAAACCATAAATGTCTTGAAGATTGAGAAACGTTCGAAGAATTCACGTTTTTTGCATAAATCCACTATATAATAAAATATTAAAACGAAAAACTAAGAGAGAGAGAGACGAAAAACTTTTTTCTTCTTTATTTTCCCTCTTTGTTAATTTAGTTTCATCTTCATGTAAAACATGTTTGCTAGAAGTAAGTGCAAAATACAAGTACTTTTATTATAACACTGTACAAGTACTTTGTATAAGTAACTAAGTAATCACAAAATAAAAGTAAACGATGTTTTTTTTCATTGCCTCCTTGAGCACTCACATTGTCATTACAGTACTTACATTGTCATGTGCCTTGAGTTGGCCCGTTATCTATCAGTGGATGGTCTTGAGCAAAATTTTGCGATGAAGCCATTGGCCGACCTTACTTCTAAAGGGGCATTCACACAGAGGTAAAAAGTAGCGGATACATAATTTTTAAAGAGGTTGATATAAGGTTTTTTTCAGGCGAAGCACTTGTGATGCAATCGATGCCTAACACCATTGTGAAACGGTTAGCCATGATTCAGTTGGTCTGGTTCCCCTGTTAAAGGATTGCGAAGGTCAGATGGCAGTTGCTTCATTGTAATTACTAGACACCCTTAATCCTAAATCATGGTGTAAGCCTACCCCAGGTAAGAGCTTTGGACGCAACCGGGTACTATACATACTAAGATAAGACCTTGTCTAAGCCCATACAGGGTGTATCTATGAACATTTACAAATCTTTAATCACGTTTTCTACCAAGCATTCTGAGCAAAATGTGTTGTATGACTTATAAAAATTAGCATAAAAATGTTCAACTTAAAATACAAAGTTTGTATGGGGTCAACAAAAATTTTCGACGAATTTTCAAAAGTCGTAGAATAAATGTTGTTTAGAATTTTTGGTAGAATCCGTGGTTAAAATGATGTGAATGTTCACAGATACATCCTGGATATTGCATACGTATGACGTTATGTATGTCCTACGGGCAGTTCCCACTGCCAGGAACGCTTTTCAAAACGCTATTACGGCTTCCAACTAAGACGTATGAGAAACGCCACATGCACAGGCTGCAATCGATAGCCATATACTTCTAGGAGGGTAATGTAAAACACCTGAAGGTAATGTGTACTTGTAATACTGTAGATAGAAACTGTACGCCAAAGAAACATTTCTGAAAAGAAAGAACACTGCATTAAACGTCTTTTTTTATTGGGCTTGCATTGCGCGTGAATGGAGCAAGAAAAATAAAATAAAAAGAATGACTATTTTATTCTACCAATCGATACAATGTTTACTAAAGGTCTACCCAAAGGTTGTCTGGAAGAGATCGCTATTAGCGATAAGGCCGCCGATATTGTATTTGGAAATTACTATTAGCATTAAGTTCTGTAATGTGTTGTGCAATAAAGAGTCTATCTATCTAAAGATACTTAAATTTTTTTAAGAAACCATTATTTTACACTCGTCTTCGTCAGTTTCTTCTCGTCTCTTCTTAAGGAAAAGATAGAAAATCGGAATGTTTAGTCGAGTTTGCACTGTGTTTGGTCGAGTGAGTGAGGGTACCGGAGGCACAGTGCAATTGGGGGGAGAAGGGGTTAAAGGTTGATAGCGCACTTGTGACTCTACTGTGGCATTGCGGGCGTCTATGGGCGGCGGTAGTCGCTTACCATCAAGTGATCCGTCTGTTCGTCTGCCACGAAAACATAAAAAATATCGCGGCCTTGAAAACAAATGAACACTCATCATAGACTGCGTGCGTAGCGTGTGTCTAGCGCCATACCGCGATCTAGTGTTGTTAAACAATATTTTTTCTTTTAGAATAGAAAACCTATGAATACTGTGAATAGAAAACCAGTAATTTAATGTATTGATGTTGAATATACAATTACTAAGTTCGTGGACATTTTTTATAACATCGTTAGACCCAAAAGCCTTTTAAAAGGCAAAGACAATAAAATTTATTTTCTATTGTTTCTGCTGTCTAGGCTTTACGGTATAGTAGGTTATTAAGTATCAACATATCGATTGATTTTTAAATTAACATTATCGATAATAGTAAGTATCTTTAATAGTTTTTTTTTATAGTGAGGACAATCAAGATGACTTCACTCCGCCTGATGGTAAGCGGCCGTGAGATCCAAATATGAGGTTATACTTAAATCATTGAATTGAATCATTTTCTAAACTAACATTATCGATGTATCTTCAATATGTATAGTATGTTCACTATCGATATATTCAATATCGATAGCATCAACACTATCGGTAGTAACTACACTACCGATGGCATTTTCACTATCGATGGCATCTACACCATCGATACAAATACTATATAGATATTCACAACACTATTAACTATCGATACAGCGCGCACTACCAGCCGCGCGCGCCGACAATACAAAGGCAATCGTTTACAAACTGCGCCCGCGCCGCGCGCACGTTAATTGTCCTAAGCGACGAACTCGAATCATGTGAAGTCTAGTTTGCTTTCTGATAATGACGGTGCCAGTGAGACAAATACCGCAGAACTGTGTGTGCCAAAAATAGTGCAGTTTCCTTGAGATCGGCGGAGAGATTCACGTAAATATTACCTTATTCGTTTGTGACGTTTGCGCCTCGACATTCTTAGTTTTAAATAACAATTTTAATAGCCGTGAATACGTTGGTTGGTGATAAAATCTATGGCATGTTTTTATGTAGCGTTGACGTCCGTTCAATATGGATCTGTACGAACAGCCACACATCAAAGTATACAAAACTGTCAAATTTCTTCAATCGACTCTCATCTTACCGTGATACACATTAGGTCAAATATGAATTGAGGAAATTTGACAGGTTGTGGTAACCTGATGTATGGCTGACTGTACATTCTTAAGAAAAGCCTAATTTTAAAATGTTCCGTCTTATTTCGATATTTAGGTACTTTAATTTCACTGACGTGAAAGTACTTTTTCATTATTTCAATATTTTCAATCATCTAACTTTTCACCTTAATATCAAACACATTTGGTTTAATATCAATTAAAGAAAATTGACTGGTCATAAATCTTACGTGTGGCTATCTGTTACTCAAAGAAATTGTACCTATACCTACGCATATTTTGTTTGTTTTCGTAGTTATTTCTACGAACGTAGGTACATTCTTCTAACGAAAAATAAACTGCTGGATTTATTTTTATCTTACACCCGGGAAATGCTTGGCATTTATATTTCTAATGAGTGACAAACGTAAAAGTGTTCCAATTTATGCCAAAATTATTATATTTTACCCAGATATAAGTTAATCTCAGAAAATTCATTCTAGAGTACCTACTAAATTGTTTACCTATATTTAGTCCGAATTCACTACAGGAATGACAGAACTTTATGATAGTCTAGAGAAGAGCGTAGGTAGTATTCTCCTTAAAAGGCCGGCAACGCATCATTGACCTACCTCCATGTACAGAATGGTAAATTGATAGAACACGTGGTTAAAGGGATGTAAATGTTCACAGATACACCCTGTATATTCAGGCAGTGTTACGGAGTGTTAGCAAAAGTGTTAGGGTACGTTGGTGTTAGTATTTACTGAGGGAGAGCCACGCTTCGGCATGAATGGGTTAGCTCAACCAGAGTGATACCACGGCCTCAAAGCAGACGGGCGTGCATCCCAATTGGTGGAAGGGGCTTAAAAGTTGGCAACGCACTTGTGACTCTACTGGTGTTAGATGTCTAGAAACGGCGGTAATCGCTTATGATCAGGTGATCCGCCTACTCGTCTGGCATCTATCACTTAAAAAAAACATTATGTTCAATGCGTACAAAATGTTTCACCTTTTGGTTTACCTATTGGTAAGACTGGATGTTGACTAAGAAGAAGAAGCTAGTAATTCAGAAATGAACCAATAGATGGCGCTGTGTCCAATTACATCGCGCAAGCGTTTCGTGTTTTCGGTTTACCTATAAGCCTTGTCGTTGTCTATAGAAGTTATCGCTTTATAAATAGTATAGAAGATACTAAGAATAAATTCGAGACTTAAGAAATAGTTAATTTTGACTTGCCGCTTGTATTCACCGAGACAGTAAAGTTAAATAATGCATAGGTTGACCTGGATAAAACCTACTTACTACTTACTCAGTGCAACCTTGTATAAACCCAAGTTGGAGGAAAACTTTGCCAGATTACCTACTTACTTGAGTTAAATTTTATAAATATTCATTAAAAAAACAATATTATTTATAGACCTTGTTCCGAGCGAATTCCTTTTTCCGAGCGGATTAAATTAAGCCTTTTAACATCGGAAAAGATTAAAATCTGTGCTTAACCAACCATAGTAACTTTTGCGAAACTAAAATAACCATTCAGCAGATCATATTAAATATTTTTTTACACATTTACAACTCTCCCCAAGAATATAAGTTAGTACACAGACTGTATACAGAGTGTATCTGTGAACATTAACAACCCTTTATCACGTCTTCTACCAAACATTCTGAACAACATTTGTTCTATGACTTTAAGAATTGTACACCGTATTATTTATATTTTTTAAAGTACGAGTAGGTATGTCTTGTAGCATGACGTGAGCTCGATTAATTCTGCCAATGTCAAGTTATCAAAGATACTAACTGTCGGCACTGCAAAGGCCCAGCATTTCAAGATTTTTTGGCTGGTGGTGGTTTTTAGTGAGTACATCTCTGGGGGTTCCTTCCAGAGGATATCTCATACACACCCTGTCATGTCCCCCGACCGACGATGCATATGGTAGATCTCCAGCTCTACTCTCATATTGCTCTAATATTGTGACACCCAGATTCTGAGCAATTATAATTTGTCTTTGTGTGATAGAATAAGTAGGTAAGTAAGTGCTTCTTCTTCTTTGGGTGCCTCTTCAATCCGGAAGGTTGGCCGCCAGTTTCTTCAACTTTTTTCTATCTTTGTGCTACTATCTTCCAATCGTAAGTTGCCTGGTAACTTACGCAACTAAGTTAGTAGGTTGCCAGTTACTACGTAGGTATATTATGACGACCCAGAAAAAACCCCCTGAACATAAATGACATACTTACTTATCTTAAGAATGTATGAGTAACTAGCTGTCTATTTTTTTTCTTTTATCTATAGCGACATTATTTGACTATAAATAAACCTAATTGGTTATCTATACATATAATAATATCTATACATATAATAAAAATGTAAAAAAGCTGTGTCTGTACATTGAAGAATATTTATCTCAAAATAAACTTAGGACGACTAAAAAACAGTAACAGAACATGAATCAATGATTTTTAAAATTTTTGTCTGTCTGTTTGTCTGTTTGTCTGTTTGTTCGCGCTAATCTCGGAAACTACTGAACCGATTCGAGTGAAACTTTTTTTATTGTATAGCTGTAATATCAGGGCAACTTATAGGGTATATTACATTTTGAAGACCAGGCTCCTTGATGTAGAACCACAACAGCCCAGCTAAACTATAAGAGGTAGGTCAATGGCACTTTAACAAAAGTTGTTCAGATTGATGAGCAGTTTATGATGCCATGAAAAAAAATCAAAGATCATGGAACATCTGGTTTGGACCTCTAAGAGCCCAGCTACACTATAACAAATATAGAATGAAATGGAATGAAAAATTGTCAAATGTGATGAGCATTTTTGGATGAGATCCTATAAGGAAGGATATTCCGAACTTAAACCCCTAATGGAGCGAAAAGGGGGTTCAAAGTTCGTTCATGGGACTACGTGATTCCTTGGCCCAATTTACTCCAACTTTTGCATACACATTCTTTGACAGAATTGATGGATAAAATATAAGATTCAAACTTTAATAGAATACTTACATCCCCTAATGGAATAAAAAATAATTTGGGGGTTCATTAGAAGTTGATATTTTAAATATTAAATGGGTTTGCACTTGACCTACTGTAATGCTCAACAATGTTACATGTTCTTGGAAATAAAAACTATTTGTATTTGTATTTGTACCTCGTCTCACCTGATGGAGAGTGACAATGAGGTCTAAGATGTAGCGTGCTTTCCCAGAAGAAGCCTATTCACTCTCGACTTAAAGACACCCAAATTGTAGCTCTCTGGAAATACAAAAGCCGGCCAGTTGTTCCATTCCTTAGCATTTCGTATGAAATATTAATGAGCCGCCTTAAAAATCTATTAACCTATAAACGAACATTTATAATGAGTAATATTTTTGTTAAATTCTGTTTAAATAATCATCTTTAAGTCAAGAGTCATAAAGTTCACGCAAACGAAGTTGCGGGCGGCCACTAGTGGAAAATAAGCGGAAAATTTCGCGCTAGTCATGTTGACATTACCTACTTGTTCAGGTTTGAAATTCGCGTCGAAATTTTAAAGATATTCATATTCTTTCTTCCCTATTCAATTATCTCTTTCGTTCTACTACTATTATTTTCTTTCATATTTTTTTATGTGATACTAGCGGCCGCCCGCGACTCCGACCGCGTGGAAAAGTAACTTTTTAACCCCCCTTCAACCCCTTACAACCCCCTTTTGGCAATAAAAAGTAGCCTATGTCCTTTCTCAGGGTCTAAATTATCTGTATACCAAATTTCATTTAAATCCGTTGAGTAGTTTTGGCGTGAAAGAGTAGCAGACAGACAGACAGACAGAGTTACTTTCGCATTTATAATATTATATATATATATATATATATTAGCATGGATGTGGCAGACGAGCGGATCACAGCGGAAAGCGATTGCCGCCGCCCATAGACACCTGCAACACCATTAGAGTCACAAATGCGCTGGCAGCCTTTAACCCCTTTCCCCCAATTGGGCGGTACCCTCACTCACTCAACGAACAGCACAGGCGCTGCTTCGCGCCGGTCTTCTGTGAAGTGGTATCACTCCCATTCATGCCGAAGCGTGGCTCTCCCACGCATATAAAGGTAACCTTTTTCCCAATAAACAAATGTAATGAACCTTGCTAATGTAAGCATAAAACACAGTCCATTACAGAATCATTATTTTTTGCATCAGACACAAGGGGATTAATTTGCAATGGGCAAACGTTATATTCCATTGTCAAAATGATTTACCTCTGTTATGATCGGATTAATTCACGTTATTACGTAAAAGCACATTTGCTGCATTTTAAAATTAAATCATAATCGGATCAGCTTCTCTCTTCCACAGTTGATTCTAGTAATTATCGCTGTATCTTGTAGGTATATTATGTGAAAGTTTCATTCTACCAGGAAATCCAAAGCCGTCGCTTCTGAGCCCTGGGTACGCTTAAACCACGTTCTGAGATTTAATTACCCTAGCTCCATAGTTTTTTAACTAATGAGGCTACCATAAATTTTCATGACTTTCTTGATGCATTATAATATTATGTGTTTGTTCGCGCTAATCTCGAAAACTGCTGAACGGGTTTTCATTCTCAAACTTTTTTCATTGTAGACATATTATGATTATCTGTGAGGCCAGTGCAACAAATAAATGTGTATTTTGAAAAATATTACAATTTCACGCACATCCAACATAGCTTCAATCTCATGTCAGAAGATTCACCTACAGTGTTTTCTTAACTAGAAATAAAGATTCTTGTTTCACAAAATTATTGTCATAAATACTCGTATATGCCATTCATATTTGTAAGTAAGTATTTCTATAGAGAATGTGTTACAAAATAGTAATATTTCACCCGTCGCTAGACAATTATCAGTTTTCAATCTACATACATGTTACTGACAATTTTTAGCGTGGTATGGAGATATGGCCAATACGAATATGGACATAATGCTTGTCACCAGAATGCAGAAACTTTGATTCACTAATAATATCAGCAGTTCAATTCGGGTATTCGAGATCTATTGTATATTTTTTAACGTGAAGATATTTATTAAATTATTTGCATTACTTTTTGCAAATTTTACCTACCACAAATCAACACAAAATCTGTTAGAAAACTATTATATACAGTATTTTATTTGGAAAGTATTTGAAAGCACTCCAGCCTGTAATTTTGTGCGCCGAATATTCGGATTTCGGTATGATAATTTAGGAATACGATGCCCAAAATATTTGTAGATAAGCTTGGCATGGGTAGTTGCACCAATTATGCCTGCCTGCCTGTCTGTTGATTATCTACAGCCAGACCCCAGATCTAGAGAAATATGGTGATCATTAAATTATGTGTCTCCACTGCTTACATCCGAATTTAAAGAAGAAAAACATATTTGAAACTTAAAATACACATAATTAAAAAAAATACATTTATTAAACTTCTTTAAAAAATATATCACGGTCATGACTTACGGTGCCGAGACGTGGACACTCACGGCTGGATTAGTCCACCGGTTCGAAGTCGCTCAAAGAGCTATGGAAAGGGCTATGCTCGGAGTATCTCTGAAGGACCGCATCATAAATGATGTAATCCAACAGAGAACGAGAGTCACCGAGATAGCCCACCGAATTAGCAAACTGAAGTGGCAGTGGGCTGGTCACATTAGCCGCAGACCTGACAACCGCTGGAGCCGTGAAGTCCTTGAGTGGAGACTGCGACTCGGTAAGCGTAGTGTTGAACGCCCTGCGACAAGATAGGATGATGACATTCGAGGGCTGGGGTTGCTGATGATGCTGATGAAAGAATATAGAAGTAAGTGCCTGTTACCAGCCATGAGAAAAATTCTGCATCTTGGTCTAAACATTGCAAGCTAACCTCAAAGGGTGGGATTAGAATTATTAGATCAAACGTCTCGAGTGACAGGTGAGGGACAGTGGCAGACAGTAATTCCGTTACTGTTACCACTGCATTCTGCGCTGACGCGTATTACTCAGGAGCACATTTCTCGTCTTCCCTTAGATCTGCCGTTTAAATGAAGTTTACCTTGACGATAGTTCAGCACGGAATAAGACGTAAAGATTGAATGAGGAGGAAATTGGTATTCAGTTGGGTTTGTGAATTAGTGATAGATTTCCGTAGTTAAAAATACCTTTTAATATTTTACCCGGACAATTTATTTGATGTTGTCTAATTTTTTGTCGACTCTAACACTACGAGTAGGTATGTAGGGACATCCGATCTAAGCGAAACTAAGATATTGTAATAAATAAACATGTTTGTGTTACTTTTTAGTTTGTAGCGTGTAAGAGACATAGTAAATTCTGCCAATGTCAAATGAATAATTTTTGCTATCTTAAATTGACCGGGTAATTGAGCTGAATCTCTTTGATCAATTAAATCATAGACAAAACAGTAGGTATTGTGTATTTGGAAGATTCGTATACAAATAATACAAACAGTAATAGTTTTCACAATGTTAGGCGAATAATCACGTTAGTCACATTTCCAATGGTTTGCTTATACAATGCCGCAGTGTTAATGGGTCAGTTTTCCAATGATTTAATTCACACATGTACTCCGTTACTCCATTACACATGTGTTTTGTATGACCTTAACGTCTAACAATGATCATCACTATACTTGAACGACGGTTGAATAATAATTTATTATATCGCGATACACACATGGCACCCATGATTGGTTCGAATGTAAAAGTAAATTAGTAGCAACATGTTTTTTTTAAAGCCATGCTACGTAAAAAATTTGCAATAAAATGTTTTACTTTTTAATATACGAAGTCATGAATGAGCACAGTAATATGAAAACTAGGCACATGTGCGATTTTTTTGACGCCGCGCGCCGAGAGTAATGCGAAGCGTGCACACTTCTTTACGAGGTTTTTTTACGCTCACCACAGAGCTAATAGTAGAAATCAGGAGGTACATACTGATAGCCACACATCAGTTGATATTCAACCTAATGTGTTTGACAGTAAGATGAGAGTCAATTGAAGAAAGTCAGTTTTGTATACTTTGATATGTGGCTTCACGTACATACCTATCAAAATTCCAGAAGTGACAAACCTTTAATTTATAAGACGCACGTTATTCCTGCCCACTGAGCTACCATCCCATTCCTTCTGAAAATGTAAATAACAATTTTTATTGAAGAAAAATGTCCATTCCAACTTTAAAATGGAATCCGTGGCACTCCGGCCATAATATTTGAACTGTTATTGGGCACGGAAGAACTCGCTACTATTTGATTTAACAGCTGTTGGTCTGATAGCAATAGAAATTGGTTGTGTTATGGTTTGTTCAGCTTGGTCCAATTTTTGGAACCGTAACGAGTTTTGTGTGTGTGGATGTTTTCGAATAGCCACGCAGGTTCTATTACAATTTTTAAGCCCTCTTTGAAGTGAAAACTAAAGGGATAATAACTTTTTTTATGTCACTATAAAATTATAAAAATCCTTTATTTAGCCAATATTCCCATTTTGTTACCATGAATTTCTAAATCTTAAATATATTTATTTATAGTAGGTACCTTAAATAACTGAATCTGTGAACATTTACATGCCTATAACCGTCTCTATAACCCTATACCTAACGTCTACTACCAATCATTCAGGAAATATTCTTAAAAAATGTCAACCAAAGTCATACAAAGTTAATTTTTTATGGGGAGTTGAAAAAATTTTGACGAATTTTCAATAGTTACATAATCGTAAAACAAATGTTGTTCAAACGGTTGGAACAACTATTGACATTGAAGTTGGAGCTCAGTCTAACAGGTCGCCATCTAGCGGATTTTTCACACTCGATATGCCCCATTCTTGTGTATTGCGACGCCGTACGTACCTACTGAAAAACTGTATTGTTAACCATTCCATTCTCCATTCTTTCCAGGTACAGTTCGCGCAATGTGGACGTACTCCAGCGTAGAGATCCCGGGCAGCCGCATGAGCCGGGCCGACAGAATCAAAATCTACCTCTCAGAATGTGTGGTCTGTTTCTGTATCGTGTTCTTCATCATCTGTGTGGGGCTGCTGCTGTACCTGTTCTTCCATTTGTACCACACTGTGACGAATGCCGGGAAGCTAGCGGGCTCCTTGGCTGAGAGTTAGTTGAAGCTGGAGGGTTTTTGAGACGAGGAGCACAATCGTTATCTTGTCTGTAGTTTAACGAATGTTTAAGGACCAACTTAGGCCCGATTCAACCTATCTCCGAGACTTAATCTATGTTTTCGCGCTGTCTTACAAATCCGTAGCGTACACTGTTACACTTACACTGTTATCTACTATACACCGTCATTAAATTTTGTTATCAAAATTCTCGCAAAAAGATTGGTCGAATCGGGCCTTATTTATTCTGCCGGTGACGGTCTGCCAATGTGATTGTAAGATAAAATCAAACGTCTGTTTCATGTGATAAAAATTAGGAGTTCCTAATTTAACCCCTTCTGTCTTATTAAAGAACAGTTGAAAATGGTGTGCTACCACGTTTAAAGATCCTTGAAATGTAAAGCAAATTAAGTTACCTTTTCAGTAAGGGTGTTTTCAGACCTGACCACACCGCAAAAGAGTAAGCATGCAGATCGCTTCTATAAAGACTCTAAATGTGTAACCAGGATTATTTGGTTGATCTGGTCCAGTGGGTCCCCCTTCCTAAGTCGCTAAGCATGGACGCCAATCGATTCATTGTGATTACCAGACTTACCAAATTCTGTACATTCAAATCAAATCAAAATCAAAATATCTTTATTCAGCTTACGTTTTTAACAGAACATTTTTATGAATGTCGAATTTTGTAATCTACCGCTGATTCGGAAGGTCAATTTCCACCGAGAAGAATCACCAAGAAACTCAGTAGATTCTCTCAATGTCCAAGAACTCATTGTCCAAGTATTACTCGGTTCTGGATGCAACCTAATAATTAAAAGACTAAGTGTGTGCAATATCCACCAAGCTATATCTTACACCTTCTTAAAATAATTTAGATCTTATAACCTTTCTTAAAGTATTATTTTCTACTTCCACTTAGTTGAAAATCTTTTACATTCCACACAGATTCTAATAATTATTTCCTTTTTTTAGATGTTAGCTTGGTTAGTTATAAATGTTACTATGCCAAAGTATAGGTACTTACAAAAATGGGATTAGCATTGGATGGATTAAAAGGGTTTTTTTTATTACTATGTTTGGTATATGGTAGGGATCACCCTAAGCAATAAAAATATAACTTCCAATGAAAATCCCTCGTAAAATAATATAAGTATTAATATAAATAATAACGAATCTGTTATTTGTTAAGAAACCAAACTGTGATGTATGCTAGTATAATAGGTATATACCTACGTTGTTTGTTAAAAGAATGGGGAATTAGATTAAGTAATATTGAGAATAATTAAACGTGACCAAAGGGACATTAAGCAGTTTATCTAGCTAGTATTTTTTTCTAATGATACAAAGAAACAACGTATTTCTCAATATACCTAAGTAACTGCAAAATGATCAAAAATATCTGAGCATTTGAGTTGCAGTGGTCTAACTTCGCGTTTAGGTATTGACATGCAGTTTTGTTTTGTCAAATGCTCAAATGTTTTTGGTAAGTTTGAACGCCAAGATAATTTAGATGATAATTAGTTAGTGAATAAGAGGTTCTGCGTTCCGCTGGTTCGGGAGTACAGAAGATTCTGTTCCCTTTGGTCTACGGATGCACGATTCGCTTTTATACAATTCCCTATTCTTAAGCTATTATGTACTATTTTGTTTCGAAAGTTTCATAAACGTTGTGAACAACTGAACGGCTATGATTTATTTTCCTTTACGTTCTACGAAATGAGATAAAGTTAGAGAGTAAACTGCAAAAAGCATTGTACATCAGAACTAGATAACAGGAAACAAGGAAATTGTGCGATAAAAAACCGAAAGGATTTAGGGTTCAGTTTTTTTCTATTATTGTGAACTGTTAAGCCATGTCCACGGCCATGGCTGGCTCGATGGATCATTTGGTAGTGACCCTGTCTCATACGCCAAAGGTTGTGGGTTCGATTCCCACCCTGGACAAACATTCGTGTGATGAATACATTTGTTTTTTCAGTGTCTGGGTGTAAAATATGTTTCCTCTGTTGTCTGATATATGTAAGTGCTAAGGTAAGCTACGCACGGAGTCAGGTCAATGTTTGAGTGAGATGCTGTGAGAATTAATTTATTTATGTTGTCAGACTTTTTTAACTTCAGAATTATGTAAACCGTCTGCTCGTAAAAAATATAAACTAAAAAGCCCCATATCATAAAAGAAGAATATATTACTCGCTCCAGCTTTTAAATCCAGATCAGAAAAAGATATGCAGAACCCTAATAGCTCAGTCTTGTTTACACTTGGCGTTGTTTTTATCACATTTTGCGCGCTCAAAGGAAGTATTTTGTTTGAGTTACCTACGTATATTACAGAGTTACTTTACGTCACAGCAATTTAAAGGAATATGTGTGCTTAGCAAATGTTGTTGCAGAGTCTAGTCTTATGTTATTAGTGCTTGTATTTACGAAGATTTATTACGATAGTAAAATACATAGATAAGGATGTGTTTGTAGAGTTTTGCATAAATATTTCCTTGGCTCTACGAGTATTTTCACTCTTTTTTTTCATGTTAACGTTTAACTTACCGATTAGGTATATACATATGTATACACTTTAGTTCGATTTCTGCATCAACAGATGTTTCATGAAATAGATGGGTCTGGGTGTTGTTTGTACCTTCTTTGTTCCTGGTTTCCAGAGTATAAGAGAGGACCTAAGTGGGACCAGAACAATTTATATGATTCTGTATCAATATTAATTAATATATTTAATTATAAATGATGTCGAATGAAAATGAATATGGGCAGAAAAATGCAAGGCCAGAATGTAACATTTTTATATTATGTAGTTGGATTTTCACAACAATGGCGCTTCCCATACAAAATGTACCTACACCAAAAGACAAAGGCTTCGCATCGGATAATGAAGTACATTTAAAACGCGATTCATTATAACAGACCGAAAATTCAAAATTAACCGACAACAGACACTGGCAGTCCGAAATGAACCTCGGTATCATGAATTTTAGGTTGTTTTTTCGGGAACAGTCAACCTATTACTATTATTACACAGTCCTGAACAAAATCAATAACTGTGCGCTTTAATAACGGTAGTTTTGGTTTTGCAGTCGCCTCTCGGCAGCTAATTACGCAATAAAGCATAGGATCCCGTGACCAATTACAGAAATAATACTGGGAATTCCCGGGGATTCTACCCGGGCGTTTTTGCTAAATTCGCTTTTGCTGTTTATCCCCATTCGGCTGAACAAAGGAAAGCCTTCAGTTTGTATCTTTTTTTTACGACTGAAGTACTTTACTACTTACGTGCAACTGTACTACTTACTGTAGACTGTCCTACTGATTTTTCAAATCTTTGTTAGTGAGCCCTCATCGAAGCACACGTGTGAGCGCCAATATATTCTTCTCCTAGTAATATTTCGGCTATGGTAGCCATGCTCAACATTCGAAGGCTGGCTGGAGTGAGCTGGATGAGAGTGGCCGAAAATTGGGAGCGGTGGCGTGCATTGGGGGAGACCTATGTCCAGCAGTGGACGAGCGTGGGTTGCTGATGATGAGCCATGCTCAATGTTTTACCAAGATTAAGTTAGCAGCGCACTTGTGACTCCACTGGTGTTACGGGTCTCATCAGGTTACCGCATACCATCAGGTGGTTCGTCTGCTCATCTGCAACCATATAAAAAAGAACGCATGACCTAGAGTACAAAGCTGTGGGCATAACCTTTGACACACCATTGTGACATGACTAAAGATAAGTTGAGGAAGAAAAGAGGGAACCAAAAACACCGCAATTTAGGAATCATCATAATCATCATCAATTCATCACAATTTAGATATTATCTTTGTAACTATATACCATAGTATCAAATTTGTAAAGACCAGTAGGGGTGGCAAAAACTCAATAGCCTATACGTCCAGAAAGTCTTAGAACACGGAACTAACGGAGTCCCTATGTTTTATAACCAATGGGGTTACCAATGGGAAGTCATAGCGGCAGTGGCGCCATTATTAATTTCACCACTTTATTGACACATAGGCGGTAAAAACAGCCACTGCCTTTTGCTTCACATTCACATTGCTCTAAATACACATCTCATCTCTGATGAGCGATGTGAGTGGTCAATTTTCACAAGTCTCCGCTCAACTCCACACAGCACCGCTTCTGTGGAAACGCACCCTTACCGACGCAGTCAACATAATAATAGGTAGCTCTATAAAAAGCTAGCTTTCCGAGCAGCACTTACAAAGAACAGTACCTACATTTCATCCGCGTCCGCTGTCCATTTGCACTTTTAGCCGGAAATCGGCGTAATGCCCCCGGCAGATTTGGTCATCACGTTTCACAAACAAAGGTAATGTCGGCCTGCCCGGGGATTTCAGTTTAACGGCCATCGAAAATAAGCCGGCAGCGAGTTGAACTAAAACACCGCAACTGTGATGTACACGGAAAATTACGATTCGCGCAATTTTAGGAACGAACAGTTTCTTTGTGTGTGGATGGGCTGATGTCACAAAATATAGAACCTTTATACAGAAACATACCTACATAATGCTACATATATACCCACAGCTCTAACTACGCCACCATATATGTGTACTTATTATTACTTACTCCGATGGCTCAATGACCCAAAATGAATCTTGGCCTCCGATATGAGATGTCGCCATTTGTCTCAGTCTTGTGCAGCTTGTCGCCAATCTCCTGCTTCCTCCTTTGCTTCTTTCTTATCCTAAAAAGGCATCCTGCAAAGGTCAAGCATCATCTTCATCATCATCATTTCAGCCAATAGACGTCATAGACATAGCCTTGCCTCAAAGTTCTGCACACAGATCGGTCCTATGCCACCCGCATCCAAGGGACTCCCGCGACCTTCACTAGATCGTCGGTCCACCTGGCAGGAGGTCAAGCAACCCAGAGTGAATTGAGAAAGCAAAAGTGTATAAGTACTTACATAAGTCAAAAAATATTCCAGTGTTATTTTTAGCAACTCTTGATCACTTACATTATCATGTAGGTCAAAGGTTATGTAGGTATGTATGTCATATTGAATTTAGCGTGGATATTCGATACGTACTTGTTACCTACTGACAAAAGGAGTTAATTCCAGCCCATGCGTCCGCAGAGCCAATGACGTCATTCCAGTTTACATCTCGTATAAATATGTACCTACATAAGTACATAGAGCACATCAAAGTATACAAAACTGTCAAATTTCTTCAATCGACTCTCACCTTACTGTCAAACACATTAGGTTGAATATCAATTGAGGAAATTCTAACTTTAGTCTCCGTTTTGTAATAAGGGGGTAAGTGTTTGTAGTTTTTACAGCTATTGTACACATATCAAAGGAATACACAAAAGGGCATTCAATGAAAACTAAAGAGAAAAACAAAAGGTCAGTCTGAAATGTAGACTAAAGCCTAATGCATCATTTTCATGTTACGTAAATGAAATGAGCTTCGCAAATGAGTTACAAAACAGAGCTGCATTTGCTCGTTGCGGAACGTGATATTATCTTCTATATCTATACTATTTTTAAAGAGATTAATAAAAGTAGTGATTAATTGCTCAGTGAGATAAAGTCTGTAGACATCCACCAACCTTATACAATCTGAAAAGGCGAAACACTAGCGCGATGCAATCGACACCCAGCGCCATCTATTAGACGGTAGTGGAACTAATGTCCCGACACGAAGTGAGGGCGGACCACTAGTACTCGTATAAAGCTAGATACAATGCCACTTTATTCTGGCTTACACTAACTTAGCCCAATTTGCATTTTTTTTGTGATAGGTGGCAGCCGCGCAAACCTTATGGTAAGCGATTGCCGCCGCGGCGCCCATTAGTGGTGGGTGGTCGACGATTTTACAGTCGACGCAACGAGACCGTTTACCGTCGACGATAAACTGGTTTAAAAAACAGTCTAATTTTCGACTAGTTTACGTCGTCGTCGAAAAGACTACTTCATCACATAAACGATTAGTGAACGTGAACGAACGGCCAGACGCTCGCGACACGACAACGGACTCGTCAACCAGTCGACGAATAAACTATCTGTGAACTATAAACTAGTTGAATCGTTCACGTACAAAAAACAGTTTAGGTAAACAGTTCGTTCATACAACGCCCACCTCTAGCGCCCATAGACACCTACAACATCAGTAGAGTCACAAGTGCGCTGCTATGACTCCCTCACTCACACAGCGAATCACAGCGCTGCTTCACGCCGGTCTTCTGTGAGGCCGTGGTATCACTCCGGTCGCACAGAAGACAAGAGGACTCTACTACGAGGTTGTCAGGACGAGGTTAACAGTTGAACCGCTACATTGTAACATAATATGTTAATACCCGGTCCCGGGGTTACAGTGTATGGGGTTGTCAGGGCATCGGAAAAGGTGGCGTAATAAAGAAGAGGCCGTGGGCTGAAATTATTATAATGACCATAAAGCGGCACATTGCGGATAATCTTTGAAATGTGCACTATCAACTAGACTAGATCTCAAATCCTGGACCATTATCTAAGCGTACCGTTTTTGGCTTTGGTTAAAAAACCTTTAAACCCCTTCTGTAGTTAGGTACTAGGATTTTCAAGGAAAAACGCTTCAAACTACCGCATAAAGAATTAGTTGCTTAGCCATCGTTCCAGGAAATATTTCTCGCTACTCGAAAACGTGCGATGCCCAGCAAACTGGGGATCGTTGTATTTACCAAGCTCAGGCGAATAATTTTCCTTGTAATAACTGGCTAATCTACCCGTCGCAGCTTAAAGCCCCCACACAAGGCAGCCAACTTGATGTAAAGTGGCTGAATAGGTAGCCAAGAATTTCTGGCTGGGACAGGCATTGGAAGCATAAACTGTCTGGGATATTAGTAGACGAAATTCGACCTTAATCGTTCACAAATAGCAATCAAAGCAAGATAAGGACTGCCCCTGATACTTAATCTAGGTCTCTAACAAATCTGGAAAAAAATGTATGTGTTTTTGATCATTTTCAATACTGACCCCAGTTTTGCAGTTCCCATTTCCTTCTTAAACGTAAGTTAATGACCTAACAGGCTGATTACACGTCATACAGTATGTAGGTACGTAACTACTATGAAGTGAGAAGGGTAACAAAATCTTCCATTCTGTACTTATAAGTACATTGCCCCTGTGCTGTGTTTCGCCGAGTGAGTGAGGGTACCCGAGGCCCACCCGGGGGGAAGGGGATAAAAGGTTGGCAGCGCACTTGTAACTCCACTGGTGTTGCAAGTGTCCATGAGCGGCGGCAATTGCTTACCATCAGGTGATCCGCCTGCTCGTCTGCTACCTATAACATAAAAAAAAAAACATTATTGACGGTAAACGTACGTATTGACGTAAACTCGGTAAACGTAGTGAGTAACGAGTGAGCTGGATGAGAGTGGCCGAAAATCGGGAGCGGTGGCGTGCATTGGGGGAGACCTATGTCCAGCAGTGGACGAGCGTGGGTTGCTGATGATGATGATGAAAGTGCATTATTGCCTGGTGAATAAGGTAAGATTCGTTTCTGTATGGAACAGCTGATTTTTATTTGGTTATTTTGATGACCTGACAGTCATGCTAAAGCGGCTTAATCATCATCATCAGGCCTTCCCCAACTTACGCCATTTCACAGGCACTCTGTTTTCGGCTAGACGCATTCAATCTATACAACAGCTTTTTTCAGTTGTGACTACATCTAGCCGAAGGCCGTCCTACACTACGCTTTCCGAGTCGCGGTCTCCACTCCGGTCAAAGCAGGCTTGTACATGCGCTAACGGCCTTGACCATAGAGAGTACTCGCGCTCGCGTATATCAAAAAACAGAATATTATTAATTAAAAAATTATAAAGCCAAGAAACAAGAACTCCTCGTCAGGGATTGTAGTGTACATTGTATTGTATTATATATAAAAAAATCAGTCATTTGAACTGTTTAGTTTCGTAGTTTATCCAATATTTTGCATAAAATCGATGTTTACGTTATATTTTTTTCCTAATGAACTATACACATTCAATAAAAAACCTCGTCAGAAATTCAAGATCGAAATCCAGTCTATAACATGTATTTTTTTAGGTATCGTTCTTAACGATTTACCGAGTTTAAACATACACAAAAGTGCCCAATCCGCGCATGTACAAGCCTTAACTATGGACGGGATTAAAACCACCAAAATTTAACGGTGTAGGTATATAAAAAACCTGGTCACCCTAAGAGTTGTCCTAGAACGACGCAAGTCGTTGACACCTGATAAATCAATCGCTTCGAACGGCTCTTATCTTGAAGCAAACAATCGACGATTTTGTATAACACCCATTAATTACTAATTAACCCGATAACCCCGTCTTACGATAGCTGAATGAACCTTCTGATTCATCATTAACCTCACCTTGTGGGGTCCTAGTGAGATACGTCCCAAGGATTTTGAACGTGGAAAAGCCTCGCCTCGGCATGAATGGACCGGTGGTTCGGAGTGATACCACGGCCTCAGTTAGTCGGAAGTCGCTGACTCCAGGCCCCTTCTACGATAACCGGGGGCATCTCCTAGGCTACATCCAACCTAAGGCGATTTAGAAAAAATCGTCTCCTAAAATTACCGGACAGAGAAAAGAGCCCCTAACCTTATAAACAAGTCTATCCTTACTATCCTTTGTATTTTTTTTCTTACGGACATAATAATTATTATCTTTATTGAGTCTGAAAAGGACGGATATAGTCATCAAAACAATTGCAGACTATAAACCTTTACCAAACAACATATTAGTTTGAGTCTAAAAATAACAACAGCATTATTTACACAGCGTTGCACTTTACAACAAATTGGTGCACATCTAGCCGACAAAGCAATAGTTCACTAATGAACTTTGACCTTACAGGAGGTAAAGTTGACAATTTGCAGTTGTTACACGTGTACCTACGTGTTTTTAGGGTTGTCGCATAATCAGGGTTCTTGGTTGCGTGTCAAAATTAAACGGTGACTCCCTGAGGACTTAGCACGAACCTTTTAAAGAAATTGTAGCGTATGCGTATCCAGTGGCGTAGCGTAGTGGGGGCGGCAGGGGCGCTTTTTAGGGGGCGGCAAAATTTCACAATAAATAATAAAATGCAATTAAAGACTTTGCTTAAAAAAAAAGTAGACGTATAAATTTACTTTGACGTCTACTTTTTTAAGAGCAATATCTTTTATTATAATAGTATAGTTCTAGTTTTTATTAAAAAATTATTTGCGTTTTATATTCAACTCTCCAATTATTTAATTTTGTAAATCTGACGATCGACAGCTGTACCTAATCTGCGGTGATAGGTATTGTACAGTCGAGCTCACATCAAGCTATACACTCGCAGTTCAAGTTTCGATCTTATGCGTTTGTTAATAAGAATGGTGCAAAGTCCAAAGTGTATAGGTTGACGCGTTCTTGAGTGTACCTGTTATAAAAATGTATCAATGTATAATAAAGATGTTTTTTTTTTATGTGATACGTAGCAAACGAGCAGGCGGATCACCTGATGGTAAGCAATTGCCGCCGCTCATGGACACTTGCAACACCAGTGGAGTTACACGTGCGCTGCCAACCTTTAATCCCCTTCCCCTCCCCGGGTGGGCCTCCGGTACCCTCACTCACTCGGCGAAACTTGTAAAATTGTTGTTGATTGTAAAACTTAGATAAACTTTTTTATTTAAATGTATGTTATGTAATGTGTAGTATACATTAAATTGAAATATCTAAATAAGAGGGCGGCAAAATTGTCTTCCGCCCCGGGCGGCCGACACCCACGCTACGCCGCTGTGCGTATCGTAAACAATTAGAGGTAGTATGAAACAATTAAGATATCCCTTTATCGACCGTAAGCATAAATCAAATTGACAACACAAGAGACAGAAAAGAGAGCGTCAGATCACGGATTAACAACTAACCTATCCAATACATTTTCGAATGTAATGGTACGATACGATACGTCAACAAAGGTACTTCGTGTTGAGTACTACCGTAATCGTAACGTGTGCTCGACACATTAACGTTACGAATTCTTTAAAAGGTTTGTCCCAGCCTGGCTGTTCCGCTTTTGTTTGACTTTAAAATTGGCAGCTGTTCTCTGCTTTACAGGAACTTTAACGTGTGTAACTAACGTAAAATATGAGAAGGGAATCCCTCGTTGGGCCGACGACGAACAAATCGCAACAACACCCGCCCTTTCAGTCAAAGTTTACAAAAAAAAGGAACATTGCAGCTCGTAAAATGTATGAAACAATGCAGATCATACAGGGTTCAGACATCAAAGTTATTTAAGGACATTTATCTAGCATTTTAACATAACAAACGACGTTATCGCAGAATTTTATTACCCTGTAAAACGTGTGTTATACTACTGATTGTCTTGTCTTATTCTGTTGTAAAGACTTGTAAAGATAAGGGACCAAATGTTGAAGTAGGTATAAGAAATGTATCTACATTTCATTGTACTGCAATTTAATAAACGTAGTGATAAGCCTTTGGAGGTACAGTTATTTTTTATTCTTCCTATTCATATGCATAATGCCCCGTTGATCTAGTGGTTTAAGTACCGGGCCGTGATATCGGGGTCATGAGAGTTAGGCGGCTATGGGAGGAAGACCCTCACGCTAACGAACGGAGAAGGGCAAGGAGAGAAAGAAGACGCCGAACAGGTCTTTAACAAGGCCGGGGCCCTTGGGCACACAAATATTTGTAGGCCCTTTTAGAAAGTGTAAAATGCGGATTGTACTAACTTAATCAGTAAATTAGGTAGAATGCGTTCAAAAATATTATTAATTTGGACAGTAGGAATAGCCGCTACCAACGATATAATGGCGTAGTATGTTTGATTTGCGAAAAAAGTAGTGTTCGAAAAACGCTTTTTTGAGAATAAAATATGTGTGAGAGAAATTGTAGTATTAATTTAAAGTAATTGTAGTGAAGTAAGGTTTTCAAACCGTACGCAGCGATGAATATTCATTTATATTATCTTGCTGTTGATAACTATAGGTACATCAACGTTGTTTCCAAACTCATTGCAATTGTATAGCTATATTTTAACAAGGTCACATCTGTTTTGTAGTAAGTAAACTTGTTGGACCTAGACCTACCTACACTTTTATATTTTTGAAAAGTAAGTACAAAAATATTCCAGACAATTGACAATGATGCCACGATTTGCGCAGATTCCATGTTTAGCAAAATTGTAGCTAAAATATGTAGTTACATTATAAATCAGAAACAGTTTAAAATGTATTACTTACCCAGGAGAATGCGGGCTATATGCATAACGCCTACAAAATACGAGTATGTTAGTCGACTCAACGAAAACCGAATGTTGTCGATTCTTAAATTTGCTGATTATTTTAACCAGGCGTTGGATTACATCGTCTATTTAAACCAAGCTTGTATTCGTTCGTAATTCATGTGCACAGTTAATTAAAAATGTTTTAAGGTCTTCTCTCAAGCATTTCAATATTATTTTGAAAAATGCTTTGATGTTGAATCTTAGGGTACAGACAGGTAGTATTCGCAAAGCTTTTATCCACAAAAGCGCAACCCCGCTGAAATTCTTCTTTACTTGAGCAAACATTTTCATCTTATAAAAATGTTACCGTCCAAAGATAAAACTTATGCAGAAATGTTATTTCCAGGTCTTTATCCATTCTTACTATACATTTATAGCATTTATGATAAATAAGAAATAATAACAACTTCTGTGAGACCATGGTATCACTCTGGTCGAGTTGGAAATACTCGCATAGATTTGGTACGCACTAGGAATCGCATTTGACAACTGTGTTAAAATAATAACATTAGCCTAAATAAATAAATGCCGCTAGGTATAAAAACCTAAAAGGGCATTTTCATTGGTCGTTAGCCGGCCTGGAATGCTCTTAACTGCTGAATCACACAAAGCTCCTGAAAAAATGAAAAAAAAAACTCCCAACCATTAGTAGACATGCCACTAAATGAGTTATTCTTTATAAAAGATATTCCAGTGCCTATTTTCAACATGAAAAGGTAACAGGTCTCTATAGGAATACGTCAGTGGATGGTTACAATTGCGTTTGTACAATAAAACGCTGAGAACGTACGTGACTAAATCCCACGCGAGTCACGAAAGATAGTCCTGCTAGAGTTGTCAAATATTCGAGTCTCTATTTTGACGAACCCAAGCGATGGCGTCGTGGCAGGCCTCCCACCAGGTGAACCGACGATCTAGTGAAGGTCTGGAAAGTCTGTGTGGAGAACTTTGTGGAAGGCCTGTATCCAGCAGTGGACGTCTATTGGCTGGCTCTAAATCTCAGTCAAAAATCTGGTCATTTTATTACCACTATTTTAGTGAGTGAGTCATAAAATAATAGTCTTGTTTTGCAAAAATAGGGATGTTTATAAAAAATATCCGTCCTAGCAAAGCAGTAGGCGTCAGTCAAATAACTAACTAATATAGATAATATAATATGTAATTATTAACATCCCCTTCGTCTTCTACAAACTATTCTAAACAACATTTATTCTACGACTTTTGATAATTTGGCGCAAATTTTGTATGAAAAGTTGAAATGAATTCATGTAATGCGAATCCTAAAGACTAAAGTCATAGAATATACCTAATGTGGTTGGGACTTTTAAAGAGTAGGTAAGTTATTAAAAAGTTGTCTTAAAAACTTAGGTTATCGAACTCATTTGTATCATTTAATAAGTTTTACTTTAAAATAAACTTGGCTTATCAGAAGAAATCGAATTCGTTAGGTTTTGGAGTGATTTCGAGTTTCAACTCGGAACTATTAGTTCTTTTACATTACAGCACTAGTCCTTGTCGTTTTTGCCATGCGATGATTGACGAACCTAAAATATCTCTGTAACACTAGAGTTACGTTGCCAAAATCTGCCGTCAACGGACACAAAAAAGTAAATTAGTTAATGTTTCTGAACTAATTCTAAAATGGAACCAAGCTACTATATAACAGGGCAGAGAGAAGTTTAATCAATTTTGAATAAGTACTTAAGAGCGTTCTCGGCTAGTGCGGAATGTCATGTTTCGGTTTTGATTTGCAAAATTTCACTCACACATAAGCATGTGTTACTGTTTGCATAGAGTTGCCGCGTACGTTTTCTTTATAGTTAGACTGACAAATTTTGATCCTTTCGCTTTATAGCAAAGTAAATTACTGTATTGTTGTAAAATTAAATTGCAAGTTAAATAAAATAAAATAAATCCAACGTTGATTTATTGTTATTCTTTTGATTTTTGATTTAAGAAAAATAAAAAAATAGGTATATCATTTAGATACCTACCTACCTTTTTTACTCAGGACAGGTAAGCAATTAAATACTTAAAGATATCATGTTTTGTTTAATAAATCATTTAATAAAAAAGAACATTATACATTACACATATACATACACATTATAAAACAGTTGTATTTATACATTATAAAACAGTTGCAAACCCTCAATTTGATCCCTTTCTGGGATCAATTCTTTAAGAAACAGCCCCAGAGGAAATGGATGTGGCAGAGCCCAGATACTATGACTAAAAATGAGATCGACTTCATAATATATATCGGACATTAAGGGAATATTCAGAGATGTCTCAGTGATCAATAGGTTTAAAACCGGAAGTGATCACCGACTTCTCAGAGGCACTTTGAATATCAATTTTAAGCTTGAACGTTCTCGGTTGATGAAGTCCACGCTCCGGCCAAATCTGCTCCAATCACTCGCTGGTTCCGATGCCTTCCAACTGAAATTGGAAAATCGATTCACTGCCTTGGAAACCACAATTGACGTATATATCGACGAAGAATTCGACCAAGTGGTGGAAATCCTTCGGGACGAGGGCACAAAGTTCTGTGAGTAGCAAGCGGTCTATACTCTGGATTTAATGGACAAGAGGCGGAAAGATCCATCAGTCACTTCGGCAGAACAACGGGCTCTAAATAAGTCCATCTCCAAGCTGTTAAGACGTGACCTCCGAAGCTCCAATTCACTCTCAATACAGAGAGCAATTGAGCAGAACCAGGGGGGTCCAAAGTCTTCGTACAACAGCTTGACAGGAGCCACCTGTCGAAGTTAACCAAAACAAATCGAGGAGTCGTCACATCAAAGCCAGAAACTTTTTGCCTTCTTTTACGCCATGCGACGGAGGATCTACCCGACATCAGCTTGGAGGAGATCGAGGCAGCTCTTGGACAACTTAAAAATGGAAAAGCCCCGGGAAAAGACGGAGTCACACCGAGCTTCTGAAAGTTGCCGGCAAGCCGGTGTTGAAGGAACTTTGACGTATATTTAACTCGGTTATTTTCTTCGGGAGAACTCCTAGGGCGTGGCCGCGGAGCTTGTTCGTATTGTTCTTCAAGAAAGGCGACAAAACCTTACTGAAGAACTATCGACCAAAGTCACGTCTATAAGTTGTTCTCAAGAGTCATTTCGAATCGCCTTACACGAAGACTTGACGAAGCTCAACCTGCAGAGCAAGCCGGGTTCCGACGGTTTTAGCACCATAGACCATATTCACACAGTGAGACAGGTTATACAGAAGACCAAAGAATATAACCAGCCCCTGTGCATGGCATTTGTGGACTATGAAAAAGCTTTTAACTCCGTCGAGACCTGGTCTGTTCTCAAGGCCTTGCAGAGGTGCCAAGTCGATTGGCGATATCGACTTGGCACGAGGTGTTGAGGTGTCTGTATAACGTCGCTAATATGTCCGTAGTAATCCAAAATGGCCAAACCGAGCCTGTCCTGCTACGACGTGGTGTGAGACAAAGAGATGTTATATCTCGGAAACTCGTCTCCGCTGCGCTGCAGGACTTGTTCAAAACGCTAAACTGGAAAGAGCGCGGAATCAATATTAATGGCGGGTACATGTCACACCTACGATTCGCAGACGACATCGTCATCTTGACGGAAACCTTACATGGCCTACAGGCGAGCAGCCTGGCTGAATCTTCCAATCACTTCGATCTTCGGATGAACTTGGATAAAACCAAGGTCATTTTCAACGAGCTCGTTGATCCGGGACCGGTCGCTGTTAATGGAGTACCTCTCGAAATTGTCCAGGAATATGTCTATCTAAGATAAACGCTCCAATTAGGCAGAAGAAACAACTTCGAGAGAGAAGCCAATAGAAGAATTCAGCTAGGCTGGGCAGCATTTGGTAGGCTTCGTCAAGTCTTCTCGTCATCCATCCCTCAAAGTCTTAAGTCGAAAGTCTTCGACCAGTGCGTCCTCGCGGTCATGACTTACGGTGCCGAGACGTGGACGTGGCTGGACTAATCCACCCGGTTCAAAGTCGCTCAAAAGCTATGGAAAGGGCTATGCTCGGAGTATCTCTGAAGAACCGCATCAGAAATGATGTAATCCGACAGAGAACCTGAGTCACCGACATAGCCCACCGAATTAGCAAACTGAAGCGGCACTGGGTTGGTCACATTAGCCGCAGAACTGACAACCGTTGGAGCCGTAAAGTCCTTGAGTGGAGACCGCGACTCGGTTAAGTGTTGGACGCCCTGCGACAAGATGGGATGATGACATTCGAAGGCTGGCTGGTGTGGGCTGGATGAGAGTGGCTGAAATCGGGAGCAGTGGCGTGCATTAGAGGAGACCTATGTCCAGCATGTTGGAATACATCAAAATAACTCAAACTCGTCCATGCTAATCTGCACTTAATTGCCATAGTAATAGAGTTCCTCTTGTTGCACTTGTTAATAAGGTTCATTTTACGAATACATATTTATAGATAGATAGATAGATAGATAGATATCGTTTATTGGCCACAAAAGCAAAAAAAACAAAGAAACAAGTTACATTGACATACACAACAATACAAGGTAGGTACATACAGTGGTATTACAAAATAGAAGTAATTTTTGCGGCCAACAAGGCACAACCTCAGCATTTGCTGCAGCAGCTAGGGGCCGCTGCGGCGCTGATTTTCAGGCTGAGCCTTGGGCGACGTAAAGTGCGTCATACGAGAGTACATAAAAAAGAAAAAGAAAGAAAAACTAATAATAATATAACATTAAAAGAAAGAAAAACGCCAGTGGCGCCATCAAATTCCACAATGTCTCAGTGGGTCACAGGTAGAAAAAACGAGGAAACGAGGAAACATGGTAATGAATGTGTGCAAATTGAATAAATATAATAATTATGAAAACATATTTAATAAATAATTAATATTATAACGAAAATAATTATGTACACAAATAAATACTGTTTATAAGTTACGACGTGCGATTTGACGCACAGAGGCGCCCCCTGCGATCGCGGACCGCAAAACACAAGCGGAACGCATCCGGTACGTCACCCCGCGTCACTTCCCCAAACGTCATTATTGCCACGTCGTACGCATATGGAAACTATTTTTAGGGTTATGATTTATGAAATTGGAAAAAGAAGATGGATTATTAACAAAATGGGTACGGTTATTACACTGCGTGAGGAAAAGAAAAAAGTTATTGTATACAGATGTAGTTCAATGCAGAGTAATGAGAAAATACAGGTCATTGTTGCGCATGAAAAGCGCTGTGCGAGGAAAAGCGACGCGATCTGCGCCTGCGCCCGCGTTTCCCGTTTCTATTGTGGTCGATCAGCCCCGGTCGCCGTCCAGGCTCAGATGATGGGCCTCAGGAGCGCCAGGACACTGCCCCCGTAGCGCTGCGTGAACAACCCGGAGGTACGTTTCCACACTTTCGACCTTGAATCCTGAGTTATCACTCTGTTAGTAAGTCTTGAGATGCCAGCGAGTCTTGTCGACTCGGCCGGTTCGTCTTGTGGAGTCTGTTGACTCAGATAGTTAGTCTTGCTCTGTCTGTGAGTCTTGTTACTCTGCTAACTGTACATTTGTAAACATGCGTACTCTCCTATAAAACGATTTAATAAAGATATCGTTTAGTACCAACAAATAAGTTTGTCATTGACTCCCAAAACCCAATACGAGTACAGCAGTGGACGAGTGTGGGTTGCTGATGATGATGATGATGAAATTCTACTTTAAAATCATAGTCATGTTTCTGTAGTTTGCGATTCAACTATTTCCAATTCTTCGGTGGTATTCTCATGTATTTGACCTTCTCTTTTCTGCCTTTAGCAATAAACGTAATGAAATCATCGTAAAAGAAAAATGTGAATAGATTATGACCAGCTATGTCATTAAAAGTGGATTCGCGGTAACTTACGTTTTAGCTTCATTAGCTTTGGCCAAATTAAGTACCATAACTTTTCCTTTTCTTCCCCGAATAGCGCCTTTTATATCACATTTTATATTATTATGTAAAATGTAAAGAATATAATATATTAATCTATGGAAGTTACTAGAATTTGCATTTCTTTACCTTCGTACTCACCAAAATTTTGTTTGGTTAAAACAAATTAATATTCTTAAAAGAAAAAGTATCAATCCGTCTCAGTCGCGTCAAAACATCTCCAATCTATACATATAATAAAAATGTAAAAAAGCTGTGTCTGTACATTGAAGATATTTATCTCAAAATAACTTAGGACGACTAAAAAACAGTAACAGAACATGAATCAATGATTTTTAAAATTTTTGTCTGTCTGTTTGTCTGTTTGTCTGTTTGTCTGTTTATCTGTTTGTCTGTTTGTCTGTTTGTTCGCGCTAATCTCGGAAACTACTGAACCAATTCGAATAATTTTTTTTTATTGTATAGCTGTAATATCAGGGCAACTTATAGGATATATTACATTTTGAAGACCAGGCTCCTTGATGTAGAACCACAACAGCCCAGCTAAACTATAAGAGGTAGTTCAATGGCACCTTAATAAAAGTTGTTCAGATTGATAAGCAGTTTATGATGCCATGAAAAAAAAATCAAAGATCATGGAACATCTGGTTTGGACCTCTAAGAGCCCAGCTACACTATAACAAATATGGAATGAAATGGAATGGAAAATTGTCAAATGTGATGAGCATTTATGGATGAGATCTTATAAGAAAAATATTGCCAAAGCAAAGTCATCGTTTATTGGCAGAATTGGCGAGAAACTAACGCGCCTCCCATCGGGCACCCGCGCTTTCTGGTCTCTCGCCAAGGCCATCCTGGGAAACTTCAGTCAGTCGTCGTTCCCTCCACTACACAAGCCAGACGATACCCTTGCCCACACTGCAAAGGAGAAAGCCGACCTTTTGGGCACTTTCTTTGCATCAAACTCGACTTTGGATGATTCAGGAAACTCACCACCTACTGTACCGCCTTGTGCGAGCTCAATGCCAAACGTCCGATTCCGACAAGATTTGGTACGTAAGGCTCTCTTTTCTCTTGACATCCATAAGTCGAGTGGGCCGGATGGTATCCCTCCAATTGTACTGAGGGTATGTGCTCCGGAGTTGGCTCCGGTTTTAACGCATCTTTTTCCGGCTTTCCTACTCCACTGGCGTAGTACCGAAAAACTGGAAGTCAGCCCTTGTTCACCCCATACCTAAAAAAGGCGATCGCTCCGATCCGTCCAATTATAGACCTATAGCCATTACCTCAATCCTCTCTAAAGTAATGGAGTCCATTACGAACCGCCAGCTCCTGAAATACCTGGAGGAGAACCGCCTATTAAGCGACCGTCAGTACGGCTTCCGTAGTGGTCGCTCTGCTGGGGACCTCTTGGTATTTCTAACTCACCGGTGGGGCGCAGGCCCTAGAGAGTAAGGGTGAGGCTCTGGCTGTCAGTTTGGACATAGCGAAAGCCTTTGATCGGGTATGGCACAAGGCTCTGCTCTCTAAACTTCCCTCATACGGTCTTCCGGAGAAATTATGCACGTGGGTCGCCAGTTTTTCTTACTGGGCGCAGCATTAAAGTCGTTATCGACGGTTCTTGCTCAGATATGAAGCTCGTAAACGCTGGTGTCCCCCAGGGCTGTGTGCTATCTCCAACGCTGTTTCTTCTGCATATCAATGATATGTTGTCACAGAACAATATTCATTGCTATGCGGACGATAGCACTGGGGATGCACTATATACCGGACGTGCAAATATTTCTCTGGAAAACGTCATTGAGAGCCGGAAGTCACTTGTGTCTAAAGTCGAAGACATGTTGAATCTTGTTTCGAACTGGGGGCGACTTAACTTAGTCGACTTTAACCCCTCAAAGACACAAGTGTGTGCGTTGACTGCTAAAAAACGTCCCTTCGAATTGGCCGTCAATTTTCAAGGCATTCCACTTAAACCTAAGCCTTTTATTGGGATTCTTGGTGTCGATATTTCGAGCGATGTCCAGTTTCGCGGTCATCTGGAGGATAAAGCTAAAATAGCTTCAAAAAACTAGGTGTTCTTAATAGAGCGGGGCAGTATTTCACGCCAGCTCATCGACTTCAACTTTATAAGGCACAAGTTCGGCCCCACATGGAATACTGCTCCCATCTCTGGGCTGGAGCACCTCAGTACCAACTTCTTCCTTTTGATCGTATTCAGCGTAGGGCTGCTCGAATTGTCGCTGACCTGAGTCTCTCCAGTCAGCTTGATCCACTGGCTCTGCGGCGAGATATAGCCTCGCTATGTATTCTTTACCGCATTTATCATGGGGAGTGCTCCGAGGAATTGTTTGATCTACTTCCTGCGGCTGAATTCTTACATCGAACCACACGCAAGCGGCTGTCATTCCATCCTCATCATCTTGATGGTTGGCGATCTAGTACTGTGCGTTTTTCGAGGAATTTTCTCCCGCGAACCTCAGTCTTGTGGAATAGTTTAGCTGCGGCAGTATTTCCTGACGGCTATGACTTAGGGACCTTCAAGAAACGAGCGTACTCCTTCTTAAAAGGCCGGCAACGCATCAGCGACCTCTCTGATCTCGCAGATGTTCATGGGCGGCGGTGATTACTTACCAACAGGTGACCCGCTTGCTCGTTTGCCGCCTCTAGTATAAAAAAAAAAAAAAAAAAAAAAAAAAAAAAAAAGGAAGGATATTCCGAACTTAAGCCTCTAATGGAGCGAAAAGGGGGTTCCAAGTTTGTTCATGGGACTACGTGATTCCTTGGCCCAATCTACTTCAACTTTTGCATACACATTCTTTGACAGAATTGGTGGATAAAATATATTAATAGAATACTTACATCCCTTAATGGAATAAATAATAATTTGGGGGTTACTTTCATTAGATGTTGATATTTTAAATATTAAATGGGTTTGCACTTGACCTCATCTCACCTGATGGAGAGTGACAATGAGGTCTAAGATGTAGCGTGCTTTCCCAGAAGAAGCCTATTCACTCTCGACTTAAAGACACCCAAATTGTAGCTCTCTGGAAATACAGAAGCCGGCAAGTTGTTCCATTCCTTAGCATTTCGTATAAAATATTAATGAGCCGCCTTAAAAATCTATTAACCTATAAACGAACATTTATAATAAGTAATATTTTTGTTAAATTCTATTTAAATAATCATCTTTAAGGCAAGAGTCATAAAGTTCACGCAAACGAAGTTGCGGGCGGCCACTAGTTTCAAATAAAATTTTACGTAGCACGCGGTGACCGGGAGCGACATAGGTCCTACCTCGGAAAGGCCTCGGCCGGCACTGAGCGCTGGTGCGATTCTGCGCCGATTATATAGTAGTACTAAATGATTCATAATAAATAAAAAAACAAGTTATTAAAGTTAAAAAATACACGTTTTAAAGCGTAAATTTCTTCATTTATTAGGTTTAAAAAAATCAAGAATACCTTTTATTTCATCCTAAACTAATACGTGTAATAACTCGAAAAATTACTAACAATGATACTTTTGAGTACACTTTTCTTGTATGAAAACTTACAGTAATCACTATTGTTTTGTAGCCATGCCCTAATATATGTTATTGTTCTTTTAATAGAATATTGTCATAAGTTTGTCGTTTATAGTTTTACTATTATCGAGCATTTGCGTAGACCTTCGACCACAAGTTTCAAAAAGGGATTGTATTAAAACTGTTCTAACGAGAAAAACTAAATGATCATTTGAAAATATTTTGAAATTATGCATTAGATTATGAAATCTGCAATAATTTGACATCAATATCTTATTTACAAACTGTATAGATTATCATTTTATTCTCCATCGGAAATCAATGATTTTGACTTAAGTGTGACTCTTACGGATAAACGCTCTTAAGTATTACCTGTCTTGTAAGCTAGACATTACAGTAATGATACATTATATTATATCGATTAAACTTCTAAAAGTATAGTCTTGCAATGAGTCTCCTGGACAGATAGTTTTACTTGGTAGGTAGCATTTTGTAATACATATTATATACCCGTGTATCCAGTATACCTGGACACCGAGATGTTTAACTTATTTAATAACGCCCTTTTGGTGTAGTGGATTAACTACCATGATCTCGTGGTGGTTCGATTCCCGAGTCGAGTAAAAAGTATCTGTTACGATTTTTTCAAACATAAGCTCATTTTTGTGATGATCACCAATCCGGATTACTTAGTTAGTCAAGGGGGAGTTAAACCCTCATAATGGCGATGACTTGATTTCTATAATAAGGACCCTGCAGTGGGACGAAAAATAGGCTGATACTTTTTATTATAATTTAAAGTTTTTTTTCTGTAACTATTTCTGTCTTCGAATTTTCCCTTATAAATAAACTCTTATCTACTTCTTAAAAGTAGTGCTTTAAGACCAATTTTATCCTTAGCCAAAACGACGTAATATATTTAACAATTGTACAACGGAGTACCTATCCGGATCCTCGGAGACTCCAACTTTTCACATCACTATAGTTACCTGGGGTTTTTTTGCCAACCAAAGGATCGTTCAACCCGGTCGGATTGACAAGCCAGAAATATCACAGCGAGCTCTCAACCCAGGCCTGTAAAGCGGCCGAAAACCAGCGCCGACGCAGTCGAAAGTTTTAATTAGTGTACGAACTAGTTCGAATGCACGAGGGACGGAAACCCACGGATTGTCGAAAAATGGAAAATGCTTGTGTGTAGTGTTAACTACATGCCGTTTTTGAACCATTTTGGTCACCTCATTGCGTTCTGTGAACAACTGTTCTGCTGTTTATGTTATTTGTTCGTGGATCGAACGATAGTCTAACCCTTTTTCGAGCTGAGTCAAAATTCGTGAAGTGTGGACTGACTTACGAGCTTGAGGGCCTACAAAATAAACCGGCCCGTAACGACTTTACCATGGGAGAGCCATGCTTCGGCATGAATAGGCCGGCTCGACCGGAGTGACCCCACGGAATCACAGAAGACCGGCGTGAAGCAGCGCTTGCGCTGTGTTTCGTCGAGTGAGGGCACCGGAGGCCCAGTTAGGGGGAAAGGGGGTTAAAGGTTGGCAGCGCACTTGTAACTCTACTGGTGTTGCAGGTGTCTATGTGCGGCGGCCATTGCTTACCATCAGGTGATCCGTCTGCTCGTCTGATAGGCACCTATCACATAAAAAAACGAACCAGTAGATATATAGCTATCTCATCTTAGCGTGTACTCCTCGGTTTCGTCTAAAAAGCTATCGCTTTGAAGTCGCTTGAACTATAATTCAGGATTTGGTGAGTTTGGTCATTATAATGAAGCGACTGCCGTCTGACTTTTGCGTCCCTTTAACAGGGGGAACCAGACCTACATAATTTAATGAAACGTGGTAACACGTTTCAGACACCATCCCCAACGTACTAGGATTCCTCACGATGTTTTCCGTCACCGTCGAGCTAATGGTAGAAATACGCACATTACATTTGAAAAATCAAGAAGTGCATGCTCGGATTTTTCACACGCGAAAAACATTTATTTACTATTGCTTCAATAAACTAACTAAAAATGAAGGTAAGGGATTAAAAGTAGATCGTACAAATACCTATCTCATTTTCATTTGGAATTGCGAATAGCCATAATTACGAGTTCATCCAAATTCAGTGCAGTCAAATAATACGGAATTTCACGAAGCTTTTCAGGAGGTGGTCCGACAAAACATCAGAACCAATGGACAAATAGCATTCGGCCATTCATTTACCTGTCGGAAAATATCAATTCCACTGAATTTCATATAGTGATGTGAATAGTCTAGAAATGTATGTAGGTAATACTTAAATATTAAAAAAAATAAACAAAGTCAATCACAATATTTTTTTTCTTAAACGATACCATAAACAAAGTTTTTCTCGATCCAGGAACCAGACCCGGGATCTCAAGCTCTTGGGCCATGGCCTGGTACTGAAACGGGGCTTTATTCAGTATAATTGACAAAAATTTGACAAATTTTAAATTTCAACATATTCTCCTAACTTAGTAATATAAGATAAAATTAAGATAGAAAACTAACATTAGTTCAACTAGTTAAGTTAAAATGTGGTAGCGTGAATTAGGGAAATATGAAGTTGGGCAGACAGATGTGAAAAAAGAAAAACCTATCGTTTTTGGCAACTGGTTGAGTAGAAAGACCGTCGTTCTTCTTGGGCAACTTTGGATCGTTGGGCAGATTTATTTATTTTGTAAAATTACTGTAATGACTCTGGAGTCACATCACTATGACGCTTATTTGCATCCAGTTATGACGTCGGAACTGTACTTAACATGATATTGCAATATGCGGTATATCAATTTTCCATTATTAATTTACCGGTGGATGAACCATATTGGAAATTTTAACCGCAAAAAAATTGGTTACAAATTAAATTTTGTTTTAAACTGACCGTGGGGGAGACACATTTCGGCATTAATGGACCAGTATACTCTGGCTGGAACGGTGTAATACCACGGCCTCATAGGACACCGGTGGCACAAAATAATTACACACAGAAGTTAGACTTTGACCTGATTTTGAATTTAGAAGAGTTCGTTGACATATGCTAGGGTTGTTGCCCGGCATGAGTACATAGACCTCGACAGTTTGACAATCTTATGTCATAAGTTAGGATTAATGTGGTCGAAAAGGCGTTTTTGCCCGTTAGTGCGCATGCGTGAGTACATGACATATTTTTAGCTCTTAGTGGGCAGTCAGCCTTCTGTGTCAATATGTATTTTGTGCCGGTGGCTTACGCTACTTCAGACCGTTATATTCTATTTCGCCGATTAATTGAGGTTACTGGCGGCCTAATTAGGGAGGAGGATTTTGAAGGTTGGCAGCGCACTTGTGACTCTATTGATGTTGTATCCATGCACTTCGCTACGATGCAGTGGCAGCAATCGCTTATCTTCTAATTTCTAACTAAATGTTAATAACACCCATAACAAGAATACGAAGTTTTTTAACAGTTCGACGAAGTCGAAGTTCTTTAACGAAGAAGACGTGTTATTTAACAGGTCAGCAAAATTAATAATTGGTCAGCAATAACTAAAGCAGCAATAGACAATTATTGCTGACCATTGAGATATTTCTGATCAGTAGAGTCGAGCGGATCAGTAATACTATGCTGATCAATTTATTATTTCTTGCTGATCAAATAAATAATTATTTGTTATACTACAGGTGATAAACGAGCAAACAGGAGACCCTGTTGGTAAGTAATCAACGCCGTTCATTAACATCTGCGAGATCAGAGAGGTCGCTGATGCGTTATCGGCCTTATGTAATATATATTATAATACCTAATGAGGTAAATTTTTCCTTAGTTGTAAAAGTACTCAGTGGGGCAGGTGGAATCAGGTCAATGTATGAGATAGATAGATTATGTGCACTTGTCAAAAACAGCAATACATCGACTTTATGGTGTACGTACAATTTCAAAAACATCAGGTAAATGGATGTTGTACGTATTTTTTCTTCAAATCAAATAGGCTTTAGTTCACAACCTACGTTTGGTGCAGTAACATTTTTTTTCCGTAAAGCCCTTACGCCGATGGACGCAGCTGCAATTTCCCACTTTTGTTTATGTGCGTCCGATAGAGTGCCTACATACCGCTCCGGAAAGCATAGTATTACTGATCCACTCGACACGATCACGCCCCACACTCGGGCATAAAACCTGCGAGTGCTTTCATAAATTTGATTTTCCAAGCACTCTCTGATGCAATGTAATTATCGACAAACAACTCTATACGAGTTCATCTACCAATCAAACATGAATGAATTCAGTAATTTGAAAGTAGGAACAACCGTCAAAATCCATTTAACATCTCGTAACATTGATTCAACAAGATATAAAACTTTATTGGACAAAATAACACGAATGCACTGGAAAACAATAACTGAAAACTAAAGCTAAAAATAAACTACCAAAAAGAAAAATTAAAAAAGTAGGCCCCTGTGGCAATGTCCTCAAAATGTTGGCAGCATTACCACGTTGGCTAGCGATGTGTCAGTCTTTGGGTCTCCCGTGGCTTCAACTAACGCTTAGATAATTCCCGGAAGAAAGAGAGAGCATCGGGCCCCACGGGCCCAACGTTTCGACACCGAAAGCTACGAAGTGAATAAGAGTTTTTTGGCACCTTAGCAGAAATTGCTTCATCATCATCAGCAGCAACCCACACTCGTCCACTGCTGGACATAGGTCTCCCCTAATGCACGCCACCGTACCCGATTTTCGGCCACAGCCCACATCAGCCAGCCCTCGAATGTCATCATCCCATCTTGTCGCAGGGCGTCCAACACTACGCTTATTGAGTCGCGGTCTCCACTCAAGGACTTTACGGCTCCAACTCGCAACTTGGAAGTTGCTTAATGTGCTTGTATGTTCTACCCTTTTTACCTGTTTGGTGAAAAATAAGGAAATACTTTAAACGAAGTCGTCAAAATCACGCTTGAGAATAACGTAACTTATTTCATGCGGTCGAAGTTACGGGCAACAAAGTATTACAGACTGCTGTTTACCCTGCATGCCACACAATTGACGTACTATTATATAATTCGTATTGTTACGTACTATTTGATAAGATTAGTACAGTTATTATTCAGCATTGTCTTAATCAAACACAATTGTACTTACATAAATACGTTTGTCCACGCCAATCAAGAATACCGTGTCGGGAACAATGTCACTAACATCGTGTTTCTGGATAAAAATACATTACGCGTTTAAACAACAATAAATTAGGTATAAAACACCGTTACAAGGATTAGCTTGACTTTTGTATTTGTATTTGTTCGAAAGGGCGCGTTTACATTGGTCGATAGCAAACGTAGGCGGCGTGCGTTGAACGCCACGCTACAGAGCCCGCGCGGGTGGAACGTGAACGAGCGGGGATGCCTGTACTCGGGTTAGCGACCGTCTTATCGACCAATGTAAATGCTCGCTAAAGGATGACATGGGTGCCAGTCCCTTCACCAAAATGGGAGCCGAAGACCGTGCGAAGTGGAGGAGGAGTAGGATAAAAGACCGCGGGTTCAGAAGCGTTAGTTTAGAACGCAACGAGGAATAAACGTTAAAATTATGATGATATTGATGGCACACTAACTGCCGCACTCAGAGACGTCCCTTGATGATCATTATCTTAATTATGAATAGTCTTTATATCTATACAAATAAGGAGTCAATATTTTTACTTAAGTAACAATTAAGGTTTAATTAACGTCTCTCAATGCGACAGTAAAGTTTGTTCCATTCATATTAGGTTAGCGGCTTTGGTGTGTAATGCGGTTTAGCGCGACCGATCTCGAATAATCACAATTAATACTAAACTCATTAGTGACACTCATTAACCCAATTCGGATTGCACGGATTATATCTCAGCGTGTGGTAGGCAAATTGTATATCCCATACTTAGTCTACTATATATTTTTGTAATTTTATAAAGAGTCTTCGGTCCAGGGCCACTGTCTCTTAAAAACGATCTCAGCTGTCCATAGATAGACACCCGCAACACGAGTAGAGTCAAAAGAACGCTGCTATCTTTTAAGCTTCTGTTACCCGCACTCACTCGAAGAAAATTAGCTTAACCAACATTTCTTTTATAAATAGTTTAATTTCTTCTCCGTTCATGTTGCCAAAGACAGATGCCGGTTGATGAATGTGATTTGTACTAGAGGTTTTATAGTATAACTCAGGCACCTATCTCTCACAAAGTTGAGGTCTGCTGATCACCAAAAATAGTATCCCATCACTCTCTGTAAGACTTATACAATTTTAGGAAAAAAATTTTTTCAAAGGAGCTCACGACCCTCATTCAGAGAATAAGTTCATGACCATGATTTTTATGAAAAACTTGCACTAAATGAACGGAAAAATCCTTCTGCTTCAGCTTTCCTCATCCAGTCACTAAAGCAAGCAGAGTAAACACCATTTTTTTGGGAAGCCCTCGTAGTAGGTAAGTATCAAAAATGTAAGATCTATTTGCGGACTCGTCTGTGTACAAAGTTGAAATATGAAAGCCATAGAAGCGAATCAATTCAGTCAATATTGGATAGACACGGCGTACCTGCAGAATATTTCACGGCGACTCACTTCTTATTTACTGAGGCTTCACAGTGCCATAGTCAAATTGGAAAGTAAGATTTGACAAAATAATTAAGGATAAAGTTATAGCCATAATTTTGTTGAAAATAACAGAAAAGGGTAAGTAAACAATACTGGATATCACACTCATGATACCTAGTCGAGGAAGTGTAGTGGCTAGGTAGTGGTATTGATGTTACCTTCTTTTCATGCTTGCTCAGGCTGAAGCAGATTTTGCAGAATTTTCCATGTGCCGGCTATGGTTTTTTAGTTGATTTTATTTCTACTTAAAGCCTTTATTTGTATAGTTTTTTTATATTATTATATACCTACTCTTTGTTTGTTTTAATTCATTCCAGATCTCAGTCCTTGTAGTGTCACAAGTCCCCCAAATTGGGCCTCCAGTACCGTCACTCACTTGACGAAACACAGCGCAGGCACTGCTTCTGTGGGCCCAAGTTATTCGGTCGAGCTGGCCCAAACATACCAAGCGTGGCTCTCCCTCGGTTAAATCATTGAGAAAATACACGTCTATTAAAAATTAAAGCTGTCCTACTTTCCTGTTTTCCGCAGTTTGATTTTCTCTTGGAGATTTATTCCGCTCAACGTTTATCGAATGTCTACATTTATTGACGCGCAGATTTTTCCTGGAAACTCCGGAGGTTTTGATTTTATCTGTACAACTCTTAAACATCTGGCGATTTAAGACGGGTAAATATTTAACTATGGTATGATGAGAATATACGTAGATTTTCGGATAAAGTTTGATTGAATCGGGCCTTTGAGTATTTGCTTGAGAGTTAATGCGTCAAGAAGGTTCGTGACCACCACGAAGTTCCCATGCCATGCCATGCCCTATCTGCATTAACGGCAGTACATACCAAAGCATGTGGTGTTTTCCCGAGTAATTCCAACTTAGTTAACTTCAGTATTTTATACTACAAAATTAAAACCATACGATAGATACAAATTAAAAAAGATCATTACTTGCGTAACTGAAAATGCAATATTACTTCTAATAGCACAAATTAATTGCCACATTTGTACTAATAAAACATTACGTTAAAATAGAACAAGTTTTTGCTTTGTAATTAGATGCATTAGGGTTGGAGCTTTCCGCAATTTTCCATTTTAAGTGGCAATGCCGACAACTGACGTGATCTATTAAAGCTGGACCCTCCATTCTATAACTTTGAAAAGCAACTACGGGTCAAGTTATCCTGGTAGCTCTTTTCATTTATGTCTGACACGCACTGGCACTCTCCCTCCACCAGTGTATATGGAACCATAGGTCCAAACTGTACTGGTTGGTTGAATCTCCTGAACTTTCCAATGCAATCCAATATGCACAAATTATCTAGTTTCAAACTACGTATTTTGCATCCTAGGAATCCTCTCGAGCCAATTAAGTGATCATGCATCCATGGAAAATCTTTTCGAGTAATCATGGGACACGGAATACGGCTATTTATTCAGCTTTTAGAACATGTATTTCTATTGAAAAAAAATAAAAATTGCCGTCAAATATACTTTGAGGAGAGCAATTTATTAGGCAGAGTCACAGAATACTTAATTGGCAGAGTTTAGCAGAGGTGCAATATGTTTTAGGGCAGCCGCTGAAAACCAGCATCGGCGCTGGCCTTATTTGGCCAGTGTCAACAAAAGCTGAGAGTTCGCCTATTTGGCATTATTATTACTATTGTATGTATATTGTAACTGTTGTCTTGGTTCTTGTAAAAATGCCAAATAAAGACATTTCATTCATTCAATTTATTAAACTGCTGAATATACTGATAGCTTATTTACAAGTTTTCACTAAAATACCTGTTGATTACAATTTGTTTTTACTTGCATATAATTTTTCGGGTCTGTAATCACCAATCCGCATTAGGCAAGCGTGTTAATTAGCCTTATTCCATCATAGTAGCGATGACTTGATTTCTACGATGGAGGCCCTGGGACTGCAGTGGGACAGTTACTGATACTTGCATAGAAAACATTTTGGACATTGTTTGTATTTCCCACGTAAAAATGTCGACCTCTCTGATCTCGCAGATGTTCATGGGCAACGATGATTACTATAACAGCAGGTGTTACCTCTAGTATTAAAAAAATCTACTAGGTTCTTTAAAACACCGAGCTGCAGAAACAACTATTTAAAGTTGGCTCGAAGGTTTAAAATTTGCATTAGTCCGGAAATATCGCAGGCGATAGATTATTGCATAGTTTTGTCATGCGAGGCTAAAAGTTTCATGAGAACCTAACAGTTGAACACTGCCTGCCATATAAATGATAGGGGTGGAACCGCTGTCGTGTAAGACGATGAAATAACAATTCTCGAAAAGCTCGGAGATTATGAAAAATTGATTGCTTCAGATGGTTACTGAAACTTGTAACCATGATTCGGTAGGTTTGGTTTCCGTAAGAGTAATAATGAAGGTCTGACTGCAGTAAGTTGCTTTATTGTAATAACCAGACTCACCAATCATCCTTACTCCGGGCTCCGAAGCGATGACATAAAAAAAGGAAATTTTCCATCAATCCAGCTAGATGATACCTCTTTATCTTCTATTTATCTATCTAGCTATATTAAACTATTCATTAAGAAATACTTACATTTAATTAATAAGACGATGTTTATATGTAAGTTGAAAAGACGAAACCCTTACGCGAAGTAATCGACGTCTAGCTCTATCTATTGGTACAAATTAAAACTAATATCAAATCAAAACGAAGTGAGGGTGGGTCACTCGTACCACAATATCTTGTGCTGGTAGGTACTGAATATTGAATGTAAGTATCCGAATACGAATGTCATTCGATATTCGTACAAACTAAAATAAATGGTGTAGACTTATCAGAATCCCATCACACGTGTCACGTTGAACAAAGCCCAGATTCGACCCTGTGGTGAAATGACAGGTTTGTCTAGCGTAAACCGGTCGATACCGGCAGACAGATATGCTCAGCTATCGATACTTCTACTGTCGACAGACAACGATACAACCAAATAGCCAGGTCACCGGCTACATCGCGCAACACAAGGGTCTCAGCGTATTTCGGTATGACGAAGACACAATTGCGTTTTGCAAATCCTCTCTCTTTCTAAATATGAAAAGGATACAAATGGTAGTTTGAAAACTAATACCCAAGTGCAAAAACACACTCTAAACGAAACAAGAAAATAGTATCTACTGAAGTTACGAAACTAATTGGTGACCCCTGTTATGTGTATAAATATCATACTCGTAATTGAGTCGAATGACAATGATGAATCGATTGACAAACGAGTAATCATAGAAGGCATAGCAAGGACAAGGATGGGCATAGAAGACGTGGTCAAAGTAATATTATACGTAAATCTTTACAGGTACAACCTGTATACCTATATATTATCATCTTTACTATTTATAAAGAGATAACTTCTATAGACAACGACAAGGCTTATAGGTAAGCCGAAAACACGAAACGCTTGCGCGATGTAATTGAACACAGCGCCATCTATTGGTTCATTTCTGAATTACGGTCCCGAAGCGAAGTGAGGGCGGGCCATTTTGTAATAATATTTGAGGCCATTGATAGTTAGGGGGAGGACTCCATAACACCCATGGATCAATCCGCTATTATTTTTCTGCAATATTTTACGCATCGCAGTAAATAAGTGCTGGCCTATCAACTATCGATAGTTGCCTATAGACAACACTATTGGCGAAGCCCTTTGAGCCAGCCAGCCGGACGACCCGGGCTGGACCCCGGGCTTAAACCCTGTATTTATGGTTGAATTTACCGTTTAGCTCTATAATCTGAACACTTTTCATTTTATTTTTTCGGTTGGTAGGTCTTTTTGGTATAGGGATATGTTACCGTTGAAACAGTCTATAAGTATTCTCCAAAGGATAAGTCGCAGTATTCCACGTCTAAGACAACAGAGAAGGCGGAAGGCATTCGATCTAAGTGGGTAAACCATTGGAGAGTGACCACCACATCCTGTAACTTAGAATAGAATAAAAAAATATATTTGGTTAGCACAATCACATAAACAAAAGAAAAATACAACAATAAAAAAAAAACAAATGTGACATTTTACGTGACGTGTCACCAAAATGGATTCCACTCAGCTCTTCTCCCGCCGATCTAATTATTTTTCAATTTCCGTCCGTTTTATAATTGGTTTTATAGATACACTAACTGCATGAATAACATGGTAGTCATAAATTAATAGATAAGACTACCAAGTTATATGGCTATCAATTTCGTTTGTTGAATGTGGTTTTAACTGGCCAAATGGCGCATTTTTAGTGACTCTGCCTCATATGCCAAAAGTCGTGGCTTCGATCCCACCCTGGACAAACATTCGTGAGATGAACACTTTCAGCGTCTGCGTGTAATCTATGTATTTATGTACCTATTATATTTGTGTTTCCTCTGTTGTCTGATATCTGTACCACAAGTGCATAAGCTACTTATTACGGAGTCAGGTATGAGATGTTGTACGAGATGAATTTATATTTGCAAGAAAGACTTTTTTACTGTTCTTTCCATCACTAATAGCTATACTCACTCTAATAGCACAGAATACTTAATAGTACAAGGTACTAATAGTGACCATAGCGGATTATTTCTTTTTTTTCAACTTTTAGGTTAGCTTTTTTGGAACTAAAATAATTTGAAAAGGAAAACGCATTTAATTTTGTTATTTTCTATTAATAAGTAGAGTATGAATGTCTAGTCGCAGACCAGAACGGATTATTAAAATTTTTATTTAAACTGTGCAGATAAATTTTCAACAACAAAGAGACAGAAATTCAATTCAACTGAATCCATAGTTGATGATACCATTTGTGTAATTTGGTTCCCTTTATGTCATTGGATTGTGCATTCAGCGGGCAATATTCATTTGGATTATTTGATACGCAGCGTTTCGCTTTAAATGACATCGGAATTGCTGGTATGCCTTTGATAAATAACACGGCGTAATGAACGACTGCATACCCAGGGACCTATTCAGTGAGAAACGGTGGGCCCATAGAGAAAGGGCCCCCTGGGGGTCCTTTTTGACTGTGAAATAGTTTACGCCACTTGAATGAGTAAGGTCATGGAAGCGTGAGTGCCTAACTAATTTAGCAAATTAACGTAACGTTTTTGGTTAAGATAATAATAATACTAAAATTTATAGATGTTTGCAATGTTCATTTTATTTATAATAAATAATCCATTTAAAGTTTAATGTCGATATTGTTTTGACGATATTAAACTTGAACATAGTTTAAGTTCTTCTTTACTTACAATGAATGAAACTGCACTTTGCCGCATACTCATTTAATAGATGAGGCGTGACTATGTACTTAAGTGTAAATTCCCAAGAAAGGTAGGGGCTTGTCATTTGATTCGTGTAGATTCGAGCCCAGTTTGTGCCAGTGCATTAGCTTTGTGACTCGATACGTTTGAATCCGCCCCTGCGCTAACCACGCCAAACAAACAGGAATATAGCTTGCCTATTGCGTTTTAAGCTCCCACAAAAATGAGTTGATCTTCAAGAGATATATAAGTCATTCATAGATATTGTTACATCTAAGAAAGAGAGCCACCAAGGGCGACTCTATAAGACCTGAAGGGCCAATACTGACAGACTGACTATTTATATTGTATAGCCTACCAATTTCCTTTGGTCTAGGTGTCCCAACAAAATATGAGGGTAATAAAAAGTACACTTATGTCTATGCATACTTGTGCACTATAAATGTCCTGCATCGATGGCTATTCGTTGAAATTGGCCGCTATAGCCGAAATTAGGAAGACATTATAACTTTGTACTAGTCTTCTCTACTATTTATAAAGAGGCAACTTCTAAAGACGAACGACGAGGCTTATAGGCAAACCGGAAAAAAACTAAATATTTGCGGGATTTAATCGACATCCTGCGCCATCTATTCGTATGTTATGGAACTAATACAGAGGTACCGGGTCCCAAAACAGAATGAGGGCGGGCTACCAGTACCTAATACAGCCGATCAGCTAGATTAATTTCGTAGGCCTATCCCTTAGCTGAAATTCCTTTCTAGTTCCTTTGGTGCCGCGCAAATCACTTGGAACGGAGCAGACATAGGCATACCTTTTAATAAAGAAAGACGAGTCTGCTCTTTGTCTCAATACCTTTGAGTCCGTCTCTGTTAACCGCGCCAGGCAAACGGGAAATATTGGTTTATTCTCATGTTCCTACGTTAGGACACCTTTGAAGATTTCCCAATATTCTTTGGGATATAATCAGGGAGGAATAAAAAGCTTTGAATAGCATAGATGTACCCAGGTTTTAATGAATTGAATGACACACCTGAACGCAGATACCGATTAGATTGCCCAGCTAAATCAGAATTAGGCATGCGATTTTTTCATGTTTTAATTTACTTTAGGCTGGTTTTTATTTATTTCTGTCTTACTGTTTTTATACATTTTATCCATCTTGGTTTATGGTATTTTATGTTGTATATTTTGAGGAAAATTCTTTGTAATGTTATACTTTACTACATACAGGCCCCCCACAAGGTGGATTTGGTTAGGTAAGGTAACGGGAATTCCTTGGATGCGGGCGGCACAGGACCAATCTGTGAGGAGAACATTGGAAGAGGCATATATCCAGCAGTGGATGTCTTTGGCTGAACTGATGATGATGATGATATATTTTTTCTTTCAACTCCCTTCATAGTTCCGATTAGAGAATAATTTATATTTTTCTCGGTATAGTGTCTAATTCTGGTAAAGTAAATTTGTGAAATAGGTAACTAAATAGATCTGTCATGAATTAAACGAGCTGTTACAGTTACAAGCACCATATTATATAATATTATATTAAATAATATGATATTACAGATTGAACAGTATATTTGCACTGAAATTATACCTAACTACCTCACACAAATTAGCACAACGAATGCTCTATGCACCGCGTCACATTACGTAGACGAGACGAAATGCCGCGAATCGTTATCATTCGGTATCAATGAAGACGCTGCGCGCGCGCACGCTGCACTTGCTATATCAACCGAGATCCGTCAGTTTGCCGGTAGTCGCGCTGCTAGCCGCACGTGTCACGCGCTCGGACCGAAATATACCCGTAAACGACCGCGTGCTCCCGACACGCAACTTCAAAAATGGTAAGCATAAAGTGATTAAAATTATTTTTTATTTCATTAATTCACAAAAGGAAATGTGCTGTGATTTGAAATTAAAGTTTGACGTGTTTGGATGGCCAAAGAAATTTGCCATGGTCGTGCAAACATCTATTGATTGTGCAAGGAATTTCGTAATAAGCAGGTAATTACTACAAGTCTGCGTGTTTATGATTCAAGGCTTATTTTTATTAGAGATGCGAATTTTAACAAATTTTCGTCTCGTATTTTAGTCACCGATAAACCTCTTTGTTAATCTTGACATTGTAATTTAAAAATTTGAACAAAACACCAACTCATTTGCGTTAATGGAAATTGAGGTAGGTATTTAAACTTTTATACAAAAATATACTTTAACGAATTGGTTTACATATGAATTTAAAACAACATCTGAACTTGTATGTACTACATAAGCTATTTTAAATGCATCTATGTACAACAATGTCAATGTGCCATTATCCTAACATTTCCGGAAACCCGCGTCATGCAAAAAAGACTTAACATTGACAACATTACATCAAACTGATTACACACTTTTAGTGAACCTAACATTCACAAAGAAATACTTAATCAATCAAGGGCAAATAAAAATAGCAATAGGATAACAGAATTAGATACAGGAAATTGCAAGTATCTAACACCAAAAAATTTTGAATAAGGAGATGAACAGAATCTTGTTAAAGCAGTTATAAAGATTAGCAAGTGAATTTGTTATTTGACTTATGTAGGTATACAATATTTTGCTAGCAGTACAATTTTGCATACTTTAAAGTATGAAATTATAACAACAACCTTTCGTATGACATCGTTGTAACAATCAATGCGATTGAGAAATTTTTCTTTGAAAAATTCTCAATTGAAACGGAATTTTTTCTTTGAAAATTTCTTCAATGCATGTTGATATTACGAGTGTGTGTTAAGACATTCTAGTGGATTAATTCTGTCCTACAGTTAAATTTTCATCATCATCATCAGCCTGTTTCTTGGTCACACTGCAGGGTTCTCCTGTGCTCGTTATTTACAAACGCCCTGTGCTTGCCTCATCCAGGTTTTTCCCTACACTTTGTACCTAAGTAAGTATATGGTATCGGCCCATTTTGTTAATGGGCGTCCTCTGCTTCTTGTACCTTTGACGTGGCCACCAGTGTGTTACAGATTGGCTCCATCTACCATCAACACGATGAGTTATATGTTTACTTCGTCTAAATTGTGATGAAATGAATTCGTTTCGGATATCAAAATAATCATAGTAAAAGAATAAATAAATAAATAAATAAGTTGTAGGTAAATTACACGAGTTAGGCATAAGTCGATAAAAATGATGCATATTCCTGACTTTTTTGCACAATAGTAACTGACTTTTGATTGGCTCGATGGCGCATTTGGTACTTGCCTTATGCCAAAGGTCGTGGGTTCTATTCCAACATTCGTGTGATGAACACTTGTAGTTGTTGAGTTGACATACAGACGGTGTAATATATTCATTTAAATATTATGTTTGTGATCCTCTGTTGTCTGGTTATCTGTAATACAAGTGCTTAAGCTACTTAATATGGAGTCAGGTCAATGTATGAGATATTGTGTGAATTTATTTAATCAATGTTTTTGGCGTTTAAACGCATTACCGCCCTCTCTGATCTCGCAGATCTTTACGTGCGGCGGTAAATGCTTCACATAAGGTATCCAGCTTGCTCGTTTGTCGCCAGAATAAAAATAAAACACCTCTACTCTTTTGCTAGATTGATTAAACTTATGGTCCATATCGACCCTATCAAATTGCTAAAGGCGAGTACATAATTCCTAAAACCGATCACCTAAAGCCTTATTCACACTGCCCACGGCTGCAAATAATCTTGCGCAAACACCACCGGAGGGTCGGCCTTTCAAGCCAGCCCTATTTACATAGAAATTCGACAATATTGCACAACCAGGAAGCCTATCTATCACTGAAGATAGTTACACAAACAGAGGGCTGGAGAAGATTAATCTTAGTACGGTTAGCAACAGATATACCTGAGCCGGCAAGGTGTCCAAGAAAATATACAGGGTGTATCTGTGAACATTTAGGTACATCCCATTAACAACGTCTTCTACCAACCATATTGAACAACATAATTTATTCTATGACTTTTGGAAATTCGCATAAAAAACAACTTTTCATACAAAGTCGGTCACGTGACTTGCTAATTTTGTATGGAGAGTCGATTTTTTATTTCTTTAAACACCTGAATTGTACTTATAGTGACTTTTGCTGCTGACTGTACTTACTCGTAGGTATGCCATGTAATTTTGCTAGAATACATTCTAGGGGACGTGATTTGACCTAAACCTATATACATGTATCTTTAAATATAAACTACTTATATAAATTAACACAACAAAAGAAATGAGTGTGAAATTCTAAAAGATTGTACATACAAACATTTAATTATGTGGGTATCTGTTATCTATTAATGAGAAAAAAATTACATACCTACACAACAACAATGTTGAAAGAGATAGAAAAACCTAGAAACTACCTACGTAAATATATAAAAATGTAAATGTGCGTATTACTCGTAATATGAAAGCATACGGACAACACTTTTACACTATTGATCATAACATTATAATAAATAATAATTCTAACTGGAACTGACACTACTACAATACAATTTCTTGTTCAGAAATAATTTTATCTTATATTAGTTATATCTTTATGATTTTAATCTCCTACTCGTCATGTTGTACAAAATGTTACGATATGATAAACACTGTAACCGCTAGTTTATCTATTTAATTTTGTTATTATGTTGATTAATCTCAATAACAAAGGAATATTATGATTAAAACTTTAATTACCTACCTAACATTTCAAAGCAACTAACATATAATATGTTTAAAAAAATATATTTTCCCTCTTTCATCGGAAATTTGTCATTATGAGTTCGTAAAATGCAATAATTATGTGATCCGGTGCATACTAAGTAACACGTGCACTTTACAAAACGATGCATTTTTACAAGATTTCAGCACTTTTGGCTGTTTCTATCATAATTAATACGAGTAGCCTTTAATTAGTTGCTGTTGTAAACATCAACTCGGGATTGCATTTAGAGAAATTCGAAACCTTTCATTGCTAATAAAATGTCCAAAACATTGCCCAAGAATCTTTAGCATCAGAAGCAATCAAAACCCATTTTTCCAAGAAACTTGCGCTTCTATCAATGGGCGCTCCTAATAGAGCCTACAGGGTGTTCCCATTCAGAATCATAAAAATTCTCAAGGGGATGCAAAAAATTCCATAATCTATGGAAACAACTTCACAGAGAGCGTAACAATAGCAGGTCGTTATTTGGCGCCAAACTCTCTAAAAAAGGCAGCCAAGAGTACATTCGGTTCGAGGCTGTAGGATTCCGTACATATATTTTTATTTTAAAACTAGCGGCCGCCCGCGACTTCGTCCGCGTGGAAAAGTAATTCTAATTTTTCTCGCCGTAAAAACCATCCTTGAACTTCAACGAACATTTAAAAAAAAGATTTGGCCAAATTGGTCCAGGCGTTGTTGAGTTATATGCGGTTACCAACACATTTTGCGATTCATTTTTATATTTTTATTTTTAGATTAATTATAATTGTATAACAAGATAAGAGCAAATATAAAAAAATCTTTGATGAATTGTATTTTTGTTAATACGAGTATAAAATATAAACAGCCTTATGTCGGGTTAGTAGGTACAATGTGTCAAATTTAGTTGATATTGAACCAATCATATTAAACAATAAGGTCAGAGTCGGCTGAATAAAAAAATACAGATTTGATTGTACACTTTAAATCCATGTTGCGTTAAAGTAACAAATGTAACAATTTTCCGTTCATCGCACTCTTTTTTTTTTCAATATAGCTTAATAGAGGGTCTTAGTCGGATTTTGGCAAATGCTTCTCGATATAGTTACCGCGGTTTTGTCTTCACACTTCCATGACTTTGTAACGTGGTTTGGCGTATTTTTGCGTTTTGAAGCGGCCCTGAAGCGCTAGTTATCCAGTAACTCGATTTCGTGGGACTTCCGCGCCATCCTGCACCAGATTTCTCGCTATTAGCCGCGACTACAGCTAACTTAGTAATGAAAAAGGTTTTCCTCGCGTTTTACTTAGGTAAGCCTGTACATTTTTTGCTAAGGCGCCGTGACCTAGTTTTCTAAAAATAAATTATACCTAGATATATATTAGATTACATCCTAGTTTGGTGTCTCTGTTAAAGGAAAAAAATTTAGTCCAAACCAGCTTGGTGCTTTTTAAATACTAGGTAAATATGGGTCCCAGTATCGTAAAATATTATACGTACGTCGTAAGTCTACAAATAATTTCTGTTTTCTTAAATAAATATATATATACATGTCCCGCAAGTACACGACTTTCTGTATATTTATTTATATGAACACATTACTTGTTATATCAATAAAGTAGACCAAATTACTCTCTATTAAACTACGAAGATAAATGTTTATCATCTATTTACAGCAAAATGTCTAACGTCCGTTTTTCCCACCCTGGAACCGATTATTACTTTCACTACAAATACTGCGGAACCCTAAAAATATTGTAAAAAGTCAATGGAATTTGTCATTGAGCGCTATGGCTATGGGCTATTGTTATAATGGTATATCGAAAGGTGCCATTATCTGTAGTGTGCCGTTTGTAGGGTTGTCTCGCATCACATATTTGACTTTCATATTGTTTGAAAAATATTAGGTATTAAAATTAACGTCTTTTCTTTTTCACCTTCTTATTAGCAAGTTTTGTCCAATGCGGATCTACTGAATGTTGATATTTTGGCTTTAGATTCTAGTTATTGTCTTCTTGTGTTTCCTTATTATTTTGTCCAATAAATCATAGTTATTTGCTGCTTATAGTCATAAATAGCCTTTTGTTTGAGTCTACGCTTGTTGGCCTCTATAATAAAGTCAAGAACGTCGGGACCGATTTGAATTGAACTTGATATTTATTAGTCAATTAATTTTTGCTATAACTTAATCTTTGCCCAAATATTCCACTGGTGTTGCATGTGTCCATGGGCGGCGGCAATTGCTTACCATCAGGTGATCCGCCTGCTCGTCTGCTACCTATCACATAAATTGCGAATACAATATAATTTTTATTCTTACCAATTTTTAGAACAATTTACGGTAAATACCTAGGTTATGATGAATGTGCTATCATCCAATAATTGTTATTACCTATTTTACATAGCTACCAGTCTGCACATACGGTAATCTCAGTGTATGAGTTAGATTTACGCACTGCAAAAAGCTGATTAGTTTTTTGCAATATTTTAACCCTTCACGGTGTTCCCATAGAGTTGATAGAAATGACAATTAAGAAAGAGAAATGTGTCTAGCCAAAATTTAACGCACCATATTGGTGCGTTAGCTAGCAACCCTAATACGCGTCGTCGCCCAGAGATGGTCAGTGGAGGCGGGCAATAGAGGATAATAGTATTTCATTGTTCTACTTCAATTGTACGTAATCGTCCCGTCCCGGAGTACCGTCAGTAGTCACCGTTGCACACGCTTTGCATCCACTTGCGAGAGACGAAGTCAACCGAAGAAATACCAGAAGACCAATTCTCGGTTTTCGCCTTCTATGTCGCACGCACAACCAATAGGAGAACACTGATTACAGTCGACATTCCTTATCTTGTTCTCCTATTGGTCTATGCGTTCCATGACGTCGACTCGACATAGAAGGCGAAAACCGAGAATTAGCCTCCAGGGGGACAGTTCTCGTGCACTCGACATTGAAGTCAAATTTAGAGATTTCATACATTCGTCAAGGGCAGGCCACTACTAAATTAAATTTGAAATGTCGCGGCGGACGGTAGAGAAAGCTTATTAAAATGTGGTGCGGTGACTAAATGACGAAAGCACGTGAAACAAATCTATAGCGCAGCATAGAATGCCTGTATTATAAGGGGGACCAACATAACCCGTTTGACGACCCGGTTGGTTCAGTGGTAGTGAATGCTGCGTCTGGGCCAAGGGTTGCGGGTTCGATCCCCGCACAGTACAAACATTTGTGTGCATGAACATGTCTGTTGTATTGGTCTGGGTGTTTTCTATGTATAATAAGTACTTATTACAAAGAAAGTATTATATGTATATATTTGTAATCCGACTGTTGGTTCTGATATCTGTAACAACAGGTGCTTAGAGCTACTATCTCAGAGTCAGATCAATGCATGTCATGAGTGAAATATTATATTATTAGTATTATAACCTGCTGTAACTTAATTATAGATTTTGAGACAGTGTTCACACAACGCCGCACAATTGAAGTACGATATAACATCCGAGGAACACAATATAATTACTTAAATACATTATTAAATAACACCCAGTACACTGAAAAAAAAATGTCCATCACACGAATGTTTGTCCAGGGTCAAAGTTATTGAAATAGTTAATTCGAGATTCAACTGCATCTGATATCGTGATCGATCCTTTGCTAAATGTCTAAGGTGCTTAAGAGCCGATAAACTAATTGGTTAAACTCTACCAAACTGGTTTACGGATATATATGCGGTTGGAACTGGCGAGAGAGTAGGTCGATGGAATGTACAACTTTAATTTGCAAGTCTATGAATGAATGGCTGGCGAAATTTCTTGCATATACTCGTATTATGCAAAATAATATAAATTAAAATAAATATTCTTGAATAAAATGTTATGTTGTCCATTATAATAATACCGAGCTTGTATTGCTTAGTATTCAAAAATGTTACTTACGTAATCAACAGCATGAAAACCCACAACACTAGCGACGACGTAGTATGTAGTTTACAAAAGCTATATTGTGCTAATATTACTATGTAAATTTTTCGCACGTTGCTTTAGGGAAACTAGTTTTTTGTCCAAGCATTGTTCGAGCTTAGCAATACCAGCAGTACACACCGATGCAAGAAGTAGTGATGCTTCTCAACATATCGATAGTCTTAAACGTGGTCTAGCTATCGATGGTGACCTTACCAAATCCTTTTTGGGTGTAACCCCTTCGGCTAGGTCCCGGCGGTAGTGGCATGGCCAGATTTTTTCCGGTTTACGCAGAATTCAGCTGAACCAGCGTAGGTGACTCTCCTGGGGAGTAATTCTCGTGCACTTGACATTTAAGTCGAATTAGAGATTATATGGACTAATGCCGTGGTCGTCAAACTGCGGCCCGCGGACCGCATGCTGCCCCCGAACGTTAGTCGTGCGGCCCGCGGTAAAGTAGATTCCTTTAATTAATAGTAACTACACATCCGTACTTCACATATAATGCGGCCCGGACCTTAGTGCTCACATTGTTATGTGTGGCTCTTGAGCAGTAAAGTTGACTACTGACGACCGCTGGACTAATGCTATGAAATCTCTGAATTCGACTTTAATGTCTAATGCACGAGATTTGCCCCCTGCAGTTTGTCACCAATGTCACGGACCTTTACCACCAAATATCGACAAGCATTTTAATAGCTTGGCAACACGTAAGAAGTCTCACAGACGCCCAATAAAGGGTGGAACAAAAACAACGACAGTAGGGAGTCCTTTGTCTCGCAGGCTTTATTAGATCCCCGACAGAGAGCTAGCTAATGTCCCGGTGTACGGGAAAGTTCTTCATTACGGGTTAACAAAGAGTATGGGAAATCTATTACCTACCTTATATTTCTGTGTCATGACCTTTTAGATAATGGACTGTCTAACAATTCTTTTTTAATCAGCTCTACCCTCCTTCCTCCTATCTGCCTATATACTGTCCCACGCAGGGCAAAGGCCTTCATAATAGGAATAATATCAAGTGCAAATTTTATCCCAACCCGGGGATCGAACTTGGGAGGTTTAAAGTGGGTAGCTATCCGCCATTGAGGCAGTCGATTATTGCGGTTCATAAACATAGGCAAGACGATGACAACATGAAAAGATAATGGTTTTTAAAAATCACGAATGTAATCAATCCTTTGATACAAAGCAGACATACCGCGATCACACAGCGTCGAACCGACTTCCACGCGACGAGCGATTCGTATCACCTAATTGCACGTTTTGCTTCAACCAATTGCTTCAGGGCTGCCAGGGACGGAATCAGGGGATTGAATGAAATGAAATGAAATATTTATTTGCTTGCTTGAATGTTTTAGTACGTAGAATCGCAGAGCCTGAGCTCTGAGAATATCAGTTACTGATTATTTATTTATCTTTTTAACAATCAGTAGATCGTAGACGAACACAGTACTGGCTGTATTAAAAAAACATTTATATCCCTTTATTCATGTGTTCTTATAACCATTCTGAACCAAATTTAATTTCAATCAGGTTCAGAATAACTGGTAGAGGACGTGATCAAAGAGTCGTAAATGTTTACCAATACACCCTGTACCTGTACATAGTGATCTTATCACTAGTAATGCTGATAACCAGTAAGATAGGTATCATGCAGTAGCCGTTGGGATTAAATTACATTTTACATTTAATTACCTACATATTTTTACAAAGGACTTTTCACCGTCACTGAAATTGAAAAATAGATAAAAACTAATATTTTTTAGCAAGCTACCCTTAGTGCATCCCCGATGTCAATGATCATTTTAGGTGCAAGCGGCTTTAGATGGTTTAATTTTCAGCCGAAAGAGAGAACAAAAGATCCGTTTGAACTCTATACATATATTTGAAATTCTATAAGTACCTACATAGAAAAAAACATGATCGTTTACAAACAAATATGCAAATTGAAATCTGCTTTGATTAAAGAATGTTTACGTCGTTCACGTGGTCGCTATATTTCTTCGTATGTTGTTGTAGATAATTGATTTTATCTGGAATACAGCTTATCTGGATATGAATGCAAGTGCCGTGTTTACTCACGAAGGCGTGTATAGATTTAGGTACATAGGGCATTACATTTAGGGCAGCATGCATCTGTAGAAATTATGAACCCTTAGTACTTTCAGTTCTTCCTTCTAAACTGACAGACAAAAATACTAACCCACTACGTTATTTTCATACAAAATGCTCTCTCCTCGGCTCCAAAACAAAACGTAACGCTAGTAGTACTCTTCGCTGGATATTTCTTGTGTAAGTTTAATAACTAAGTGTCTGATTTCAATTAACAATCAGCTCCATTTACTATATCGCATATTGTCGCTGTTAAACATAACGTTTAAAGAATTAGCATTGTAATCAATGATCATAAGTTTGTACGTCAGCATTTTTGTAAAGAGTATTCCATTGTTTTGTTGCTGGATCTTCTCAGCACCAATAGTTCAGTAGATTACATATTTGACATTCATAAGTTTTTTGTGTGAACCAAGTGAATAAAGAATCTTTCTTTTTAATTTCCAAGGAGAGGTTTTATGTCTCTATTTGGCCAGGTGCACCGATGCAATCGTGTGCACGCGCATGCAGCACGCATGTAGATCCGTCTGCGTTCTTAACCTAAAATTACGCAACGGGCAGACAGGCAAAAAACATACTGAAACTCTAGCTAATGGCAGTAAGCCATTTGCGTACCAAGCACATTCGTCAGAAATACCTATAAACCAACTCGCTTGCTTACTTCGCTTGCTTAATACTCTTACTAGTTAAGTACAGTTGGAAATTTTGGCAATGATAGTTGTCTGAAGCGTCCGAGCGGATATCCTTTATTTCTCAGAAGATTTCAGAACTGACATTACGATCTCGACGGTTAATCGATAGGTAATACCTACCTGTGTATTATAACCTATGGTATGTTATGTACCTACTTTTCCTGTACCCCAAGATTGAGGTTATACCTGCCCTAAAAGTATATTTCCTTCTAAAAGAGTGCCAAATCCCTATCAGACTTAACATTACATGTTAACTATTATATTTGTTAATATATTAATAACAAAGAAGTATTTTACATAACCAAGCAATCATTCCATAGAAATATTGTCGTAAAATAAAACAAATTAATATCTACATATTATAATCTCTAATTGTATAGATAGATAAACTAATATTATACTCCAAGATAGATCGTTTCAGTATGTTGCGCTATTGGCTCACCAATTTATTGCTTTTCCTTATTATTTTAGTTAAAATCACTGTGTTATCCTCCAAAGATTTATCCTCATATATTTCTTATGATGGTAAGTATACTTATCTATAGATACTCGTACTTACCTATACTCTGCCTGCATTTACTTGAACTGGTCGAAATAATTACCTAATAATAACACCTGTAGGTAAAGCAAATACTGGTCTAATAAAACTATCAGTATATACTTATACTTACATATACCTAGAATATTCAACTATGTCTGACGCAGAGTTGTGATTTATCTGTGAACAAACATTTCTTTTTTTAATCATTAATCTCATATCACTAAATATTGCAGACAAATTTTATATCACGACATTTGTTAATTCGCAGAACTTCTATCATAAATTTACATAATCAGCCAATCGAGATTATTAAACATTACTTATAACTTGGTTTTCTTTCAAACGAAATTAAAACTCACGGGAAGTAATAATTTTGATATTATAACATCTAGTCTAGGCACTGTATAAACACAATGATTAATAGAATAAAGTATTGAAGAGAAATCACTTTATCGCGTAAAAGTAGCTTGAGCCTCGATAGCTTCACTGCCCGTTCCATACGCTGTGGCATAGTTCAACGACCTTCCCGTCGAAGGCTGATTGGGGAGATGCCTGCTCACTCCAGGACACCGCTCCCGAATCCCATTAAGGGTTTCCGATAAAAACCCTTTGAGGAGGTCCGGAGAATTTCCAATCATTAGACCTAAAAAGCTGCTTAAATTGTTTGATTGCCTTTTTAAAGTTGCTTTGAGAGGCAATAAAAACGCTAGAAGAGGGTGCAAGGTAAGTGAAGAATAGATTGAGGGCCTATTCTTGTGAACGCAACAATAAAGTGAAATGAGAGATTTTAATTCATTCGTCCATATCGAATTCGAGATCAAAATCGATCGCACGAAAATAGGCACCCTGTAAATTTAAAGGTACCTACTATTCACATGCTAATTTTAAGGGGCTATACGAATGAAAGTAGCGCCGCCAACCTATTTACACTGATTGTGGCGAAAATATGATATTTTTGACGAAAATAAAACATTACTGACTTAGATCTTAAAAAATATCGTATTTTCGCCACAATCAGTGTAAATAGGTTGGCGGCGCTAGTTTCATTCGTATAGCCCCCAAGCATTTTGAGCATCGCTATAAGTGGCGAAATTAGCATGCTAATTTTGACAAGCTTGATTTACAAATAGTCCATGGGATTTTTTTTACATGCAGCGCGGGTGGAATGGGGAATCTTTAGCACGTGTTAGGTAGTAGATCTCTTTATTGCACAAAAGATTACTTATCGCTAGTTGCGATCTCTTCCAGACAACCTTGACAACAGGTTTGCTTATTTTTGAGCATGCTAGTTGCAATACAACTAGTCACGTGCTCAATCTAGCACGCTTTTTGTTAGTAAAGGTTTGCAGTTCATTAAGCATGTTTACCTACTAATTTTGCAACTGTTTTTATTGAAAGGTCACTAGTAGGTACCAACTAGTAGATACAATACTTAATATTCTTATCGGTCTATAATATTTTAACATTTCTATCACACATTCAATAGAAAGACGAATTGTACTTATTCCTTGTCAATTTTACTCTCATTAACCAGTAAATCAATAATAATCTTAATCCTCAATTAAAGGATTCTCCAAGGTTGAATTATAATTTGATCCGTGCCGAATAATTATAGCTGATCCAGTATTACCTATTATAGATCTTATTACAATACGATAACAGCAAATTAGCGACTCAATTCGATAAGCCATTTTTGATAATAAAATAGGCGGTGTGATACGGTTCTGATAAAAAAATAATTTATCTAAGACATTTTACAAATATCATATTTAGCCATACATCAGGCAAGTATTTAAACTGTCTTTGCTTCAATAATGAACCAAAAGTGTTGGACATTGAGGTTTGATTTGAGGGAAGAAATTTGACAGATTTGTATGCTTTGATGTGTGGCTGTCTGTACGTACACCTTTCTCTTACACTCTTACCTCAGATTACTAATATACCTATGTGTATTACTCCGATGGCTCAACGACCCAAATCTGTGTCTTGGCCTCCGATACAGATTCCTCCACTGGTCCCGGTCATTCGCGGTTTCACGCCATTCACTGACTCGTAGCCCGCGAAGATCTGCCTGTACTACATCATTCCAGCGGTGTCTGAGGAAGCCTTTTTGGGTCAGCCAACCGGCCGTCCCAGATACCGCTGGTATCACGATTAATCGGTTTTAAATTCGCAAAAGTCCAAAAAGCGCTCTTTTGGAGCCTTCATTAGCGGCGTTTCTCGCTGGCTATCTCTCTCTCTCTTCGGTCGCTCCCTTATGACTGAGGATCGTGGTCATCATTGATTGTGGATGGGTGGCACCTTGCTTGTATTATCTGCCTCCACCGGTGCCTATTCATGGCATCTCTGACGACCGTTCATGCTGTATAAAGGCTTATACAATCGAAGATATAGGTATATGAGCTTGCTTGAGTATCCCTCTGGTTACCTACATTACAAGAAACTTAGTTACCTATCACCGGATTACCGTTACAGTAGACCTTCGTATACCTATCACTACTCACATACGGGTAGATAGATACATAGATACCTTTAACTCCGCCATACATTTGTATCACGTAGGTACGCTATATCCATATTTGTACCGAGCCAGTGGACACGGGCAGATATCCACTATACAGGGTGCGCCAAATACTAGTACAAAAATTCCGTGAATGTAAAATTGTCGTAAGTAACAGCTTCTTGATTTAGAAGTATTTTATTAGCATTCACCTACATACAGGATAAATCGCTACCTAAACATTTACATAATTTTTAACCAACTCATCTATTAACAGGGTTCGATTCCCGATTCCGGGTCGAACAAAAGTATGTTTCGAATTCTTTTAACATAGGTCGGGTTTGTGATCCTTAATCCAAGCAAGCGTGGCGATTAAGCCTAATCCCTTCATAGTAGCGATGACTTCATTTCTATGCCTATGCCATTGCCCTGCAGTGTGCCGGCTGATATTTTACTTCTTTTTTTACGTTGAAATCATCGTACCTTTAGGGATGAGGGTTGGAATCAAAGAGCTTGATGCTGGAAACCGAATTTATTCTTCTTATTAAACACATCATCACATCACATAATTTCAGCCAATAGACGTCCACTGCTGGACATAGGCCTCCCCCAAAGTTCTCCACACAGATCGGTCCTGTGCCACCCGCATCCAATGGACTCCCGCGACCTTCACCAGATCGTCGGTCCACCTGGTGGGAGGCCTGCCACGGCTGCGGCCTCCTGCAAACACACTTTAACATTTTTGCAGAGGATCGTCGTGCGAGCGCTTGCCACCACACGTCTTATTTCTCTCTCTATCACATCGTTCCCTCTTACTCATTCAATACGTTCATAATCATATACTCACTCATCTCTCGTTCATTAGTCAATTGTTCATCACTCAAATATCAATCCCACATACCTATGGAAGAGATATTACAACGCACCCTGTATCGCAAAGGCAGTAGTCACTCGGACCACGTTGCGTCTCCATCCGCCCAGGTGATTGTTTTGACAGCTCCTGCGGCATGTACCTACTGCAACTTAACTAAGCTGAACAATTATCAGCTTTGTTGCCTTGATATATGATGTAAAATAGATTAACTTCTACTTTAGAAAGTGATAAGGATAATTGCGACAGTATACGAGTAAAATGTATTTGGAGACGTAGATGTGTGCTGAATTTGTTTATCCTAAGAGTAGTTTTGAACACGTAATCTGTCTTTTAAAGTGCTTAACGTATTAACATTACAGCATTTATAGCTCTCTTAATTTAAATTCCATAAGCCATCAATCGTAAAATTGAGATGGTTATCGAAAACTATGACTTCCGATAACGTGCCAAGACTGACGATTCCCGATAAGAATCTGTAGGAAAATTGTACACCAAACTAAATTACAAATTGCAATAATCTACGCGTTATGAATTAATTATAGATTACAATTATTGTTAGCAAGGACACTTTAAAGATATTATAACTAGTGGCCCGCCCTCACAGTAGTTCTACTGCTGTTGATTGTATCGCGCAAGTATTTCGTGTTTTCGGGATAGCTATAAGCCCTGGCGTAGAATTAGTAGGTATAGAAGATAGAAGATGTCCTGCCAACCGATAATAACGGCTATGGCGGCCTATCTTAATGATCAGGCATCGACGCAGGACATATAGGGCACAAGTGTGTGCGCAGATAGGTACATGTGCTCTCTCTATTCCCTTACCCTCATATTTCGATGGGACACCAGAGTGACACGACCGAAGAAGAATCAGGCGCAGGTCCAACAGCTTAACGTGTTTTCTGAGGCACTGTACCACTGTAGACCGCCTTGAGAATTTCTGAAAAACTCAGCCGTCGCGTTAAAGTGCGACCCATTATCTGCACTGATTATAAAGATCTGCACTGCCTTACCCCTTGTTAATTCGCTGCATTATTCCTGTACCCAAAGGTTGTCTGGATGAGATCGCTATTAGCGATAAGGCTGCCGATATTGTATTTGGAAATTACTATTAGCATTAAGTTCTGTAATGTGTTGTGCAATAGAGAGTATCTATCTATCTATCCACTGAGCCACCGGGGCAGTCAGAATAATATTCAGATATTAATAGTCAAATATTAATACTTAGTCAGATATTAATAGTGAGATAGATGGTGACCGCATTAAAAGTGCATGATAAATTATGTCTTCGATAAATATTTCAAGAATTATTACTCTATCGATCTTCATATAAATCAAGGTTTTAGGTTTTTACAAGGAAACTATTGATTGACCTTTACATTGCATTTTAGTGTTAGCATTTTTTACAATTTATTTTTATCCTGGTTTTTATGTATTAAAATAGACAAGTATTCCCACTTATTATTAGTCAAATGTGTTATTTTTCTGATTACGTATGCTGAACTAAGTCTCTGCCAATATGCATATCATCTACCTATAGCTGGAGGCACGAAAGTGTAGTGATGACCGTTATTTTGCGCACTTGTAAAAAAGAAGACTTTCTATGAAAATTGGTTTCTGCGCACTTAAGGTCATAACTAAGTACACTTTCTTGCGGCAGACTATACCTCATTGTAATTTTCAGACCTACACGATGCACGATGCTATACAAATACGGTAGAATTAATTAACTACATACTTACTTTGACACGCGTTATAATGCCCTGTTGGTCTAGTGGTTTACTTAAATACCTGTCCTGTCTTTAATATCCTGGGTTCGATTCCCGGGTCAACCAAAAAGTATGTTTGGAGCTTTCCAAACATAACTGAAATAAAAAATATAGGAATGTTACCTGTTAGTAAAACATGCTCACTTAAAGATTTAAAGTAGGTAGTACATATTATATTTATACAGTAAGGGAACCTGTTGTACCTCGGTCACTTTTTCATTCAACGATTTTAAAAAAAAAAAAACAGTTGTAACTATAGCAATTAAAACAACTTTAGCTGTTAGAAGAACTAATGTGGATCATAATATAAATTATATACAAGCATAGATCATCGTTTTGATAGGTTTTACATAATCTGAAAAAAAATTGGAATGTGGATCAAGGTACAACGGGGGTGATGTACCTAGATCATAGCTAGAACTCATCAAATAAAATCCATATTTCTCGACAAATAGCAAATATTTTTATTATTTTCAGATTCAACATGTCTTTAAAAAACTATAAGGTACATAATGCCTCTTTAAAGTACATCTTGACAAGTTAAAATGTTTGGCAGCCCCTCTTAATGATAATTTTTTTTCTTTAACTAATTTAATAGCACTAGAAAGTGCTGTTTTTGGAACAGGGGTTCGTTTGATGTTGTTTTTGCTACGAGACATTTTACCTGTACAAAAAACAACAAAATTATAAATTTGTGCGTTCCTAAACAGAATTAACAGAGTACATTTGTACCTTGACCATATGATCAAGGTACAACTGTTTTCCTATGATCAAGGTACAACACCCCTACCCTTTCATGTTTATTCGCACATAAAAATTTGGGGGTTATGACGAACTCAAATAAGCATACTACATTATAAACTTAGATAAAGTACTTGTTTCAATCAAATGGTTTTGAAAAAATATGTAGGAAATAACAGAAGTAATGAAAGAAATAAAAAATATTTAATATTTTACTTTTATGCCGCGAAAACGTTAAAGTGATCTCCCATGCAAACTCGATACAACGGCCGCCTGCAACTAATTTCATGTTGATTATTCTTGTGAAAGTTTACTATATCATAGACAAAGAGACATTAAAAAGAGCGCAAACATTTCAAAAACGTAGGGGGCTCTAGGTACAAAGGGTGTCAAGGTACAACAGGTTCCCCTATTCTTAATACAGGGTGTATCTGTGAACATTTATATCCCTTTAACCACGAGCTCTATCAACCATTCTGAACAACATTTTGTTCAACAGCTTTTCCAAATTCTTCAAAAAAAATTTCGACTCCCCATACAAAATGACCAAGTCACGTGACCGACTTTGTATGGAAAGATGAAATTTTTTTATGCGTTTTTTCAAAAGTCATAGAACAAATGTTGTTCAAAATGGTTGGTAGGACACGTGGTGGCACAGATACACCCTGTATGTGGTCCTGTTTTTCTCTAAAGCGGCATACCTAATACAGCTTTGGACGCAACTGTGATTGAAACGCAAGGATGATGACAAATTGTGACTGTTACACTTCCTGAAAGCAATTAATCGGGAACAATAAACAAATGCTCGTCCCAATCAACACGAGCCGATGATTTACGTTGTAATAATCAAACCATCGAGGCTCGAAGGCCATCCAGGATTACGTCACGATATCACGATGAGATTCGTCTGTAAAAAGTAGTACGTAAAAAACTGTGAATAATTTGAGCACCAGATAGCATGGGATGAGGCGGCTAACTTGTTAACGATACGCCGAAGGTCTATTTAGTTTTTGTGCAGTCGATAGTAGAGTTCTTAATCGGTTTTAGAGTTCCATAAGTCATAAGAGAAAAACGGTCATTACCCTGTTTAAGGCCAATTTGGTCATGCAACGTAGTATTTTGATGTTCTACACGGTAGTTTTAAACGTAAACTACTGTTTTATAATACTATAATACTAGTCATGTTCATGCGTTTGAAGACTGCAATAAAATTTAAGCACGTTGTGTTTACTACCTAAGGTCTTATTACTAAATAAATACATAAACATGTATTAAGTTTGCCATAAAATATATTGCTAACAAGAAAATCGTAAAAATAAATGACGGCGCCTCTGATAATAGAGTATGGTAACTTGGTAACCCCATCTTCTTATCTATCTTCTATCTTCTATACTATTTATAAAGAGATAACTTCTATAGACAACCACAAGGCTTATAGGTAAATCGAAAACACGAAACGCTTGCGCGATGTAATTGAGCACAGCGCCATCTATTGGTTCATTTCTGAATTACGGTCCCGAAGCGAAGTGAGGGCGGGCCACTAGTTGGTTATAAAACATGTGAACCTGTTAGTTCCTCAAACATCCATCTGTCACGATTTTCTTGACACAACTTAATAGTAGTTTTGGGAATATAAATACTTACCCCTAAATAGCAAAATAAATAAAATACATAGATTCGATAATATCTGTACAATAACAAAGCATATTGAAATTAAATTTTAAATCAATTTTATTACTCACATAGGTAGGTACTTAGACGTTATTATAATAATAACTCGTATTATGATAGGTACCTAATGTTGTACTGATCAAAATTATAGATAGTTGTTAGCAATGGAATAAGTTATATCCTTAGAGTATACCTACATTCTGAGGTTATATCAGAACTTTACATTTGTTTTTTGGTTGTACCTTTATAGAGTTGCATTGTATGAAAGTTTTTCAAACTGAGGGCCATCGTCACGTTTTCAAAATCGATCTTCCTCCAGCTATGCAGGTTAGGCTCACGCGATGACAGATTCATCCATCAGCATCGGTCATGCGGACTGAAAATGTCCAATTCGGGCCATGTCTAGTGATGCCACGTGACGTTTGCAAGGGACGTCCCGCGCCACTACAGTAGTGTGTGAGATCCCGTCAGATTTGCATTGTTAATGCTAACTGCTCACGTTTAGGCCTGGCCCGAATTTTTCAAGAAATCTTAGGTTAACGTCTCGTGCCCACGCTAGAATTACCTACACTAATAGGTACCTACTCAGCACATGCAATAGAAATATGAGTACCTGCGATACTCATACGCCACTATTACAGGGAAAAGTAATAGGCTTACCTAAATAAAGAATAAAAAATCATTCAACATCTCATAGCTATATTGACCTGACTCCGTACTAAGTAGCTTAAGTACCTTTGTGTTACAGATATCGGCCAACACAGGATTACAAAATAATATTAATATTTAAATACATATTCTCATACAACACCCAGACACTGAACAAAACAAGTGTTAAGTATAATAACAATATGCTTATGTAACATATTCATGTCGTGGCTGGTATTTTACTTCTATCGATCGTCGATGACCTAACTCAATAACAAAATATACTCGTTCCGTTATTTTTTCCACCCGTCCCGACCTGTCCCGCCCGACATATTGAATCAAGCCACACTATTTTCGCCTGTGACTGAATAGTGGATTTCGTTGTTCGGATCTACCATAGTGACGCTGTCATTCTACATCCCTACGTACACAGGGTGTATCTGTGAATATTTACATGCCTTCAACCTCATCTTCTACCAATCATTCTTACTTACTACGCTGGCTCAGCGATCAAAGGACCTTAAAGCACTAAACGTGTATGATTGGGGCGAATTGGCACATACATTGACATTGGTAATACTAATACACATAATATATCTTAAATTATGAATCTTGAATGTGTCTGCCTTGGTGGCGCAGACCCCCCGGGATTTCAGGCCAAAAATTTGTAAGTACCTGAATTTTTCTGTTCAGAAATTCTCAGTGTCAGCCAGAAGACTTTAAGTTGGTTGTCTTGGTCACGGGGGTACCGTGCCTCGGAAAGCACGTTAAGATGTAGGTCCTGCGCCCGATCTCTCTTCGGTCGTAACACAATGGTGTCCTATCGAGTTTAGAAGATAAGGGAATATAGAGTGCACCTGTTTTTGCGCACACACTTGAACTATAATAATATTACATCCGCTGATCAACCGTATGTGCCGTAACTGCCGTAGCCGTATATCGGTTGGAGGATTTAATCTTAAATGCACCACCTAAACAAAAATGCATTGCTGTCGCTACTGTGCACAATTGCACAGCCAAGATACACCGATCCACGTATGCATTAATTACTGTGTAGGTAATACCAAATGTTCTAACAGCCAACAAAGGACGTCATAACAATAATTTAATGGGATATTGCAAATATTGATTGCTCTGTCGGTAATCACGTCACTTGCCATAATAGCATTGTCGATGGAGTGGACATCTGATGACATGCGGTCGAATGCTATCGCGTTTGAGCCCAACTGATTTACTCTGTTATGAGGTAAGCGGTGTGATGGCCGCAACTGTATACCGCAGGTTTGATAGATTGGTTGCTACTTAGGTTCCTATAGCTACGCAGCTCATACTCATACTTGTAATTACTTTGTACGTTGAATGAATGAATGAATGAATGAATGAATGAATGAATGAATGAATGAATGAATGAATATGCTTTTATTGCACACAAAACAGAGGTATAAACTTAAAACTAGTTACGTTGATACATAGTATACCTACTTACTATGTAAAAAGTAAAGTATCGGCCTGTATACAGTCCCACTGCAGGACAAAGGCCCCCATCATAGAAATCCAGTCATCGCTTCTAATATATGATGGGTTTAGGCTTAATCACCAGGCTTGCCTAATGCGGATTGGTGATGACTTTTGCTCGACCCAGGAATCGGCCCGGTACCTACTCCTGTAGAGCCGCGAAATTTATGCCGAAACACAGTTCTCCCATGGTCAAAAACTTAACTACAACCCACGTAACACTTAGCCGTTAAACAATAAAGGTGGACATGTAAAAATTATAATAACAAGGCCAAATCCCGCAAATTCTGAAAACATTCTCTCTAATTCCTATGTCCCCTAGTTATGGCAAAGGACGTCCATAGAATCTGTAAGTGAACAGCTAGAAACATGGGTCAAATTACGTTTTTTTTTTACTTTTCATACAAATCAGACTGTTCACGCGTATAGGAAGTCCAACATTTTTTGTCGTATTTCGACTAATGTTTCTTGGAGAGATTTGTACACTTACAGATTCTTAGTCGAGCTTTAAAATTTGGATAGTGATTAAAAAATCACCTTGTATAAATCCTCGGCGGTTGTGTCCTGCTCTCGCAGAACGAATAAGATAGAGACGGTTTTTGTGGGTGATCCTGGTTTTTATCTCAGTTCTACTCGTAGTAAATCTTATTTAAAGTGTAGGTAGGTATTATTATCAAAGCAACCTTTGAATAGACTAAACTAAACAGTTTTTTGTTCGAGCGCGAACAAAAACCATCGCAGGAAACAAAAGTTTATTTCATTTATGTCTCCAAACGTAGTTTTTGCAGCAGTAAATTACTTATTTAGTTCTGAGCGAATCTACTATGAAAAATACTGATGCGGAAAATTGTGTGAAACATTGTCAGATGTAATGTGTCGACAAAGTGGATCGTTTAAAAAGCACTTCAGTTGTTTCGAAGCACTGAAGCGGAACAAAACATGTTACCTGTAATGCGAAAGAAAATTTGGATGAAAACGAAACATAATACCTAGTGCCTATTTACATATTATACCCTTTATTCTAGGCAGTCGCATAAATATATACCTACTTGTGATGCATATTATCATTAGGTATAGCATAAGATCTCGACGACGAATTATTTTGTGACGAAGGAGAGCCATGAGTTAGAACAGTGTTTCTCAAACTATTTGATGATGAATGATCGACCCCCTGTTATGAAAAGTTATTTCGCTAGTTAAATCATATCATTTGTCACTGCTATCAATCCTTTGTGCCATTTTGACCTGGCGTGGTTTCCATTTATCGAAAATTAAGGGAGAGAGAGATGGCTGTTCTTAAGGATCCGCCGTAGCCAACTATGGTTTTATTAAGTCAGGTATAGATACAAACTAGGTAGGTACATAGGTACCTAACTACTTAAATTAAACACTGCATTCTATATTGGACAACTCGTCACACAAATGCGCGTTCTAGTAGTTCTGTCTCTCCCAAACAAAAAAAATTAAATAGAGGGTCAGTGCCCCAGTAGTTGACCATAATTTAAGCGCCGATATTAAGCTTTCAAACGAGCAGATGTTCTTATTGGTTACAAATGGATGTGTCAAAGCTAATCAGCCTAGCAACCAATCAGAATTTAGAGAAAGTCGCTAGTAAATCCCTCTGGACAACTACTGGCGCATTAGCTGAAATTTTAATTTATAAATTAATAATAAAATAATGGTAGAACTAAATTAAAATTTCATGAGTTTATATTGATAAATAACTAATTTGTAATGTACACAAAAATAATCAAGTCAAAATTTCTAGCCTAAACATTTTTTTGTAACGAAATCTGCCTTAATTGGTCACTACTGGAGCGTTCACCCGATTTTAGGAAATACCAAAATTTCAAATAGCAACACAACTCCGTACATAGACCTAGAATATCTTAGAAATGATCCCGAGCGAAGTATCTAGGTCGCCGGGGCTCCAAGACGCATCGATCTAGTAAGTTCCTAGCGCTGTCAGGCGGCCGCCCAGAACACACAACTCAGCACAAATTGCTTATTGGAAGCAACATTCAACCTCCACGGTACATGCGAGTATTTGCGTTTTGATCTTGAGTTTCTACTACGGCTGCTGCGTATTTTGGAGCGGCTTGTACTAACATAATAGGTAAACCGGCACACCTGTGCCTACTGCTACTAACTAGTATCTTCTATACTATTTATAAAGAGACATTCTATAGACATCGACAAACCGACAAACCTTATATAAAAACTGAAAAGCTAAAACACTATCGCGATGCAATCAACACCCAGCGCCATCTATTGCTAGACACGAAGAACTGTCCGCACCGAAGTGAGGGCGGGCCACTAGTAGGGTTATAAAGGAGCTATGTTGTATGTGATCTAGTCTCTGTTATTTTTACCCGACTACGGCAAAGGAAGGGTTTTTTAATTTTTTTTTATGTGCTAGGTGGCAGACGAGCGGACGGATCACCTGATGATAAGCGATTGCCGCCGCCTATATAAACACCTGTAACGCCAGTAGAGCCACAAGCGCGCTGCCAACCTTTAACCTCTCGATTCACCCACTCGACGAAACACAGCGCAGGCGCTGGTTAACGCCGGTCTTCTGAGAGGTCGTGTTAGGTATCACTCATACCGAGCCGGCCCATTCATTCCGAAGCCCTAACTTCCACGTTGTCCCGATAGATGGCATTGCGCAAGTGTTTCGCATTTAGATCTCAGCCTTTTCGCTTGTAGATTTTACCTAAATAGTCTAAAAGATAATTTGTACTCCAATTTTAAATCCCATTGAAACAGCTTATTATTTTCAATAGAACCTTCCTTCCTAGAAGTACATTTTCCGTTTGAAATTTCGCTCATGTTTTCCTAGAAATTTCACGGAGGAATAAACAGGCAATAGGAAGATTGAATCAAAATTGGCTGGCTGTGTACAATAGATTACTCTTATAATAGGACTAGCGGCCGCCCGCGACTTCGTCCGCGTGGAAAAGTAACTTCTTTCAACCCCTTACAACCCCCTTTTCGCAATAAAAAGTAGCCTATGTTCTTTCTCAGGGTCTAGATTATCTGTATACCAAATTTCATTTAAATCCGTTGAGTAGTTTTGGCGTGAAAGAGTAACAGACAGACAGAGTTACTTTCGCATTTATAATATTAGTATGGATTTAACTAGAACAGTAATCATTAGTTTACTTCTCAGAAAAAAAGTTCTAGAGTTGTCTAGACTTAAAAATGAGTCCGCTTAAACCTAATATTTACTTAACCTCAATGTTGATGTAACTAATCCTCAAGCAGCTAATTGAGGACTTCAATTTCCACTGAGAAATTTAAGTACTAAATCGTAGGCTTAGGTTAGGTTAGGCAATTCACCCGAATCAAAAATAACAAACCACCATGTTGGACATCAGTTCTCCTACGCCATCTATCAGATTTATCTCGTGCGCTAGCGACCATTGCATTCATACATTTTCAAAAGCCCTCCAAAGACATGAGAGAGAAAATAAACTAAAAAACTTGCCCCGTGTTTGCTCTTACAGATTGAATTATGTACGAGACGGTGGCTCCAAAGAGTACTGCTAATAACCAAAGAACCTCTTTATGAATCAGGTTTTTCGTTCTAATTAGCCTGGTTTGCCGTTTCCAGGAAGAAAATCAATAAACCGTGTGCAGCTAGTAAACATCGTCTCCAAAGCAGACATTTCCTTTGAAATTTTCATTTTAATTGAAGCTTTTAATGAGGAAACCTAATTTTTTCGTGGATTAGTATGGAGGCAAAGAAAACATTAACTTGTATTTGTACATAGGTAAATAGGTAAGTACTAAGAACGAGTATGTACTTAAACTAATTAAAAGTGATACTGGGTTTCATTACCTGTCTGTGGGCGGCACTTAGTTTGCGTTGGCAGGATTTCGTACCCAGGGAGCTAATTTAATTAATACAAATGTGTAACTTATAATATGCCTCAAAGCTGTTGATATTTTTTATAAATGTATTACAATCGAATAAGACTTGTCTTTTGCGCCAAAAATAAATAAGAAGCAACGCGATTGAAGGTTTTCTTTCACTAATGTTTTACGGCCGTATCTACTCAGAGACGTTAAATAACTTTACCTAATTGATAGGTACTTAAGAAAAAAATATTGATACTTACCAACTTGCTTTGTTGCACATAAAGACTACTCACAATTAAGATAATGAACATTAAATGACGTGTCTGAGTGCGGCAGTTAGTCATCGTTTTGAATTAATAGGGACATAGTATGTAGACTACATATTTCAATTAATTTACGTACTTAGGTACCTACTTAAGTTCCTACTAGTTGGTTTAAGTTCCTTGGTTAATATAGCTACCGCATAGCAGCTTCATATAACCAAAGCCTGTTTAAATATGATTCAACAATTAGTTTTAGTTGACAAACAACAGACGAGTAACTAAACCGATATTAATCTCTGTAAGCGTTATTAATACGAGTATGATAATGGTAAGTAGGCACGCTTGATGATTCTTATGAAGAGCACCATACGATCCAAGGCGTTTTCATTTCAAACACAATCGTCTATTAAAATTGATATTTTCCAATTAGGTATTATAGCTCAGATACCACAGCTAAAAATTGGCCAAGTGCACGCGCATGTCCGTAGTAGGTCATGATGAATGCCAGGAGAGCTCTCTAAACTATTGCTATTTTTTTGTAAAAATCTTAGTGTGATTCGCAGAATCCTATCCTACTCACCAATTTTGAACAGTACCTAGTTCTTATAGCTTCGGAAAAAACGAATCTCACATACGGACGGATAAACACACATGACGATGTATGATTTCCGTTTTTTGCCATTCGGTTACGGAACCCTAAAAATTATAGAAACATTACTTGATGTCACTTTAGGTATCTCTAGATGCGTCTCATAGTTGGTAGATGGCGTGATTATAGGGATGTAAATGTTCACTGATACACCACGTAATGTGAAATTTCTCGACCTGTAGTTCTAAGCTACAAACTATAGGTTTACTATGTCTTGCTGGGTAAATTATTTGGCTAGTTGAACTAAAAAAATATAATATGTAGCTAGTAAATAGGTACCTATATACTATGTACATAGTAGATACCTGTACAAAAAGATATAGATCGCCACAGTAATAAATACTAGCACAACAATATGCTACTGTGATGGCAGATTAGAACATTCAACTACACAAGTACACAGTATGAATTTTATTATTATGGTGTTCTGGTCACAGTCCTTGAAGCGATAAAATGCAGCCTGCATTCAAATTACTATGCTCCATTTTAAATGTAGTTAGGTAAAGGCTAGTTTTCTTCTAACATAAAACTAATTCAGGTGCAAGATTTTCTTTCCTCCAGCTCTCTATACCGAGTGTATCTGTGAATATTACATCTCTTTAACCACGTGTTGTACCAATCAATCTGAACAATATTTGGTTCAACAACTTTTAGAAATTCGCCGACAATCTGTTCGACAACCAAGTCCCATGACCGACTTTGTATGAAAACTTGACATCCTCTAATGTGCCAAACTGCTAAAGCGACGATAGTCTAGTCTCGTCTATATTATTATTATTAAATAAATAATAATTTAACAGGCATATGTTACCTGATCTAATGTGTAATTATAATTAATCTCACCTATGTTTTGTAATGAAAAGTTCTCCAAGCGGGTAGGTACCTTTACTAATTAAGACTTTAATTAAGACATACAAACCCACGTAATCTAGATTCCCCGTACATATCTGTTCATACTCGTAAGTAGCTGATGTTACCAGCTTAGTAACATACGTTAATATTATTTAGAAAATATTCTTGTATCAAATATAGAAGCTAATATTTGATTGAAGAATAGAGTCTAGAAACCGAACTAAATATTATTACGTTAGACGGTAGGTATCTAATAAATCTCTCACAAAAAGTTACGTGTAAATGCTCTACATATTAAGTAGAGCATTGGAAAATATATACTCGTTCTAATATAATAATTTTGTCAAAAAGACATTCGAGAAAAGGGATTGAAGAAAATAATATCTACCTAAATAGACACCAATCCTTAAGCGCCATATTATGGTGCCGCAGACTTTGGACTGGCATTTTGATGGATATGGTGACTCTGCCTGATAGGCCAAAGATCGTGGGTTCGATACCCCCCCTAGACAAACATTGGTAAGATGCAACGTACCTACCATAATACGTGGTTGTCTTTCTTTAGGTTGGTAGGTACTTTGTGTAGATCATTTTAAGTCAAGTTAATTTCAGCATCAAAAACCGAAATTATTCTTATTGTAAGATTTTCTAAATTGTTAACTGTATCTGTGTAACAATACCTGTTTTCACCAAAATACCACTCTTTCCTATTTCCAGAATACCCTAACACAAATAACAGCGTTTCTGGTGGTCGTGGCGCTGTCATCCAGCAGTGTGGTCCAGTCTCCCGGCACGAAAGGGAATACCTTCGAGCTGCTGATCCTACACAACAATGACATGCACGCGAGATTCGAGCAGACGTCACAGCTGAGTGGTACCTGCACTGCAGCGGACAGGGAGGCCGGCAAGTGCTACGGAGGGTTCCCGAGAGTCGCTTACGTGTAAGTCATCTACGCGTCTATCATACTCTACAATGACATGCACGCTTCGAGCAGATGTCGCAGCTGAGTGGTACCTGCACCGCAGCGGACAGGGAGGCCGGCAAGTGCTACGGAGGGTTCCCGAGAGTCGCTTACGTGTAAGTCATCTACGCGTCTATCATACTCTACAACAGGACTTCCCAATCAGGGGGGCGTGCCCCCCTGGTGGGGCGTAGAGGGATGTCAAGGGGGGCGCGAGACGTTTGAGTTTTCGAAAGAAAAAGTAACTAAATGTGTTAAGTAAACACCATCACTCGGACACCGTTTCAAAACGCTGCGTCGGGAATCGGTGTTTGACAAGTTTCGACAAAATAATGCTAGTTTTATTGTACCTACTGCAAAATGGGGGGGCATGAAAAATGTTATTTTAATGCGGGGAGGCTCGACGAAAATAAGGTTGGGAAACCCTGCTCTACAATGACATGCACGCTTCGAGCAGACGTCACAGCTGAGTGCTACCTGTACCGCGGCGGACAGGAAGGCCGGCAAGTGCTACGGAGGGTTCCCGAGAGTCGCTTACGTGTAAATCATCTACGCGTCTATTAATTATAGTTCCTCTTCAAGGACATGCACACTTCGAGCAGACGTAGCTAATCGGCACGTACACCGTTGCGGACCGGGAGGCCGGTAAGCGCTACGGAGGGTTCCCGAGAGTCGCTTACGTGTAAGTCATCTACGCGTCTATCATAGTTCCTCTACAATGACATGCACGCTTCGAGCAGATGTTGCTCACTGCTGAGTGGTACCTGCACTGCGGCGGACAGGGAGGCCGGCAAGTGCTACGGAGGGTTCCCGAGAGTCGCTTACATGTAAGTCTATCATAGCTTCACTACAATGACATGCACGCTTCGAGCAGACGTCACAGCTGAGTGGTACCTGCACTGCAGCAAACAGGGAGGCTGGCAAGTGCTACGGAGGGTTCCCGAGAGTCGCTTACGTGTAAGTCATCTACGCCTCTATCATAGTTCCTCTACAATGACATGCACGCTTCGAGCAGACGTCACAGCTGAGTGCTACCTGTACCGCGGCGGACAGGAAGGCCGGCAAGTGCTATGGAGGGTTCCCGAGAGTCGCTTACGTGTAAGTCATGTACGCGTGTATCATAGTTCCTCAACGATGACATGCACGCTTCGAGCAGACGTCACAGCTGAGTGGCACCTGCACCGCGGCGGACAAGGAGGCCGGCAAGTGCTACGGAGGAGGGTTCCCGAGAGTCGCTTACATGTAAGTCTATCATAGCTTCACTACAATGACATGCACGCTTCGAGCAGACGTCACAGCTGAGTGGTACCTGCACTGCAGCGGATAGGGAAGCCGGCAAGTGCTACGGAGGGTTCCCGAGAGTCGCTTACGTGTAAGTCATCTACGCGTGTATCATAGTTCCACTACAATGACATGCACGCTTCGAGCAGATGTTGCTGCTGAGTGGTACCTGCACTGCAGCGGATAGGGAAGCCGGCAAGTGCTACGGAGGGTTCCCGAGAGTCGCTTACGTGTAAGTCATCTACGCCTCTATCGTAGTTCCTCTACAAAGAGATGCACGTGTCGAGCAGACGTCACAGCTGAGTGGTACCTGTACCGCAGCAGACAGGGAGGCCGGCAAGTGCTACGGAGGGTTCCCGAGAGTCGCTTACGTGTAAGTCATCTACGCGTGACACGGCAGTCTTCAGCTTGCTAATCATACACATCAATGACACGCACTCTTTGTGCAGATTTCTAAGCCATTCTAGTCGTCCTTTCTATGGACGGTTCCTGAGAAACGCTTTAGTCATCAGAGTTAGGTGCGAGTAACTACTTTGGTTTTAGTTTGGCCCTAACAAGATTAACATCTGCATGTGCCATACGCTTGAAGAGACTGAAGTATTTTTATAATAAAATATTAACACTTTCTTAACTACTACAAAAAAAGTAGGTACAAATCTAGAGTTTTGCTACCGAATGTTTTTGTTCAGAGAAAAAACCTTTTATGTAAAAAGCGTACTGTATCTCTATAAATGCGTGTACATTTTTCAGTTTTTCTGACTGTATTTTTGTGACCTAGTTCAGCGGGCGATCAGATTGTATCGATCGACGAGTTAATATTCGCCCATCCCTTTAAATGGAGCCGTTTTATTTACTACTGTAAACGTATACATAGATAAATATAATACACACTAGCAAAATTACTGAAACTGTCCTTGCATAACCTATAGACAGAAGAGTATTCTGTCGATAGAGAAACTAAGGGCCTATGCACAAAAGGCATTGCACTTTTCTAAATTCATCATACGTCCCAAATGAACCACCTGTTTTGTAGATTACTAATTAATTAAGTTCCTGTTCAATACCATTCTATCACAGCTATGATAAATAAATTTACATATTTAATAATGAAATAAAATGATAATCTTGATAGATCATTTCATTCGGCGCTATTAGTTAAGACAGTTAAAGAGAACATGTGGTCCAAATGTCCAATACAGCTCTTGACGGAGTCTGTATGTTAGTGAGCAATTTATTTCAACAATAACTCCTAAACTGAGCTAATTGTTGAAGGCATGCAAATTATGCAATTTGAGGCTAATTGTAAACGTAATTGTGATCGTACTTAACCAGAACACGACTTATTACTTACTTTATAACAAAGTGTAATTTCTAACAAGGTCAGCCTATATCTGTCCCAGCAAGGCCTCCATCATAGAAATCAAATCATCGCTATTATGGCATTAGGCTTAAACAACTCGCTTGCCTAATGCGGATTGGTAATCTTGAGCTATTTACGAAAAAATGTAAACGCACTTTTGTCTCGATCTGGAAATGGAATCCAGAACCAGAACTCCGGATCACGGCCCGGTAATTAAACTACTAGACCTTGGCGTTTACTTTCTGACAAACTAATAAAAAATCTCAATATGTCATTCCAGGGTGAAGGAGGCGAGGAAAGCCGCCGCTAACGGGGAAGGACCGCCAGTCCTCTACCTCAACGCAGGAGACACCTACACGGGCACAGCCTGGTTCACCATCTACAAGTGGAAGATCGCCGCCGAGTTCGTCAACGCGTTGCAACCTGACGCCGTTGTGAGTATCGCCTCGCTTGTGTTTGTCTTGTTGCAAAAGTTCACAAAATTCCTCTTTGTGCACTTTTGCTGCATTTTAGTTTGTTTCATTGTGACAGTTTGTCGCATTGTAAAGTTATATTTCATTTTGAATGTTTGTCTCATCAATATGAAATTTTGTTTCCTCGAAAACTTTCGTTTCATTGTTAAGTTGTGACGCTACAATGAGGAAGTGTCTGTCAGTATAAACTTGTGTTCCATTGTAAACATATTTATAAATCTAATTGTGAACTCGATCTTCATCGGAACACTAGTGCTTCATAATAAATTGTGCTTCATAGAAAACTTGAATCTCATTGCCGCCTTGTGTCTCATCAGTTCATCGCAAACTGTCCAATTTCAGTTTAAAGCCTGTGCATAATAAAGCCTGCAAATTGAACGATGCTTCTCCGTCTATGGATGTGCTTATCGTGATGTCAACAAACTCAATTGCGAATGTTGAACCAAATGTTCATGTCACAGATATATACTTACCTATAGCTTCTGAAGCGAATCTACTACACAATTTTGAACAAATACAGAAACAAAACTATCAGTTCTTAGTTTTCAAACTCTAACCTAAATATAAAAATTAAAACCTACAAGAAAATAAAGAAAAAACAATAAGAAAGCAGTGAATGGATGTGAAGAGTCTTCACATACATTCACATTTCAGTAAAGACCAAAAAGACACATTTTTCCATGAAAATGATGTCATGTCTTTATTATTTCATAAAGGAAGTTTATCTTGATATAAGGATTACTTTGAATTATAATCTGTTATGAATTGCTCTATCTTGAGCTTGTTCTACATTATGTGTTCCAAAGACTAACTGATGTTAAAAACGTGAGATAAGAAGTAATGATTACACAGAGACTCAAATACATACGGACCAACATACCTACTCTGCAAATTCAAACACATTTCTACCTACACATCGCAACTTCTGAAGTGTAACTATCAAAGAACATGAGACACAAATAAACGAATGTAGAACAAATTATGTACCTAAGGATGTTTACTGAAATGTAAGTTACGTCAGATTATTTATACTAATTTGTACTAACAAGGTGTTGACGAAAATTAGTCATTACCTGAATACAATTATAATTATTAGGTACTAATATCACTAACACACGTTGCTTTTAACATTAATACATTGTTTGCTTTTGGTGACGGTATTTTGACTGTTTGGACCGTGTTGGTGTGGATATTAGCTGTATAAAAACGGGAAATATAAATAATATTATAATACGCTAGATACATCTTTTCTTGTCATAGCTTGAATCAAATACATTAAAGATTTTTCAAAACCACAAGGAGTACCTAGCTAACGAAAGTGAAGATCCCCATATCATCTTTATTTTCATTAGATATAATATTAAATTCCAAAAGATTGATTTCGATTAACATGAATATCACTATAAATATAGTTTACACAGCCTGTTTTAACAATTTAACTAATTCATTAATCGCTTATTTTGGTCGTAATCTAATTTTTCTTTTTATCTATGTTTCAGTCAATTGGCAACAATGATCTTAAGCGTGGATCTAACGAAGTATCACCATTACTGAGCAATATCAATGCACCTATTCTGGCTACAAACGTTATCCTTAAAAATGGAGAAACTTATCCTAATTTGCACAAATCTATCATAATGGACGTAGAAGGAACAAAAGTTGGTATAATCGGTTACCTAACACTAGAGAGTAATCTCCTTGACAGCACAGATAACATTGAATACATCGATGAAGTAATTGCTATGAAAGAAGAAGTGGAAAAACTTCAAGCGCAAAATGTTAACATAATAATAGCTCTAGGTCACTCTAATGTGGACAAAAATACAGAAATCGCAAACGAAGTCGACGGCGTTGACTTGGTCATTAGTGGCCACAAGAACACCTTCTTCTGGAATGGCAAAACTACAAATGCTGATTTGCCCCACACAGCTGAACCTCGTTTTATTACTCAAAAATCTGGAAAACAAGTGTTGATCCTCGAATCTTACTCTTATGATACATACCTCGGAAATATTCTTGTCAAGTTTAACGATAATGGCGATATTGTTAATTACAACGCTAAACCCATTTTACTAGATGATTCTATCCCTCAAGACGCTAGGTCTTTTCAGATATTGACAGATTTGAGTGATGAGTTGAGAAAATCTTCTTCAGAAGTCGTTGGACAGACTGCAGTTGTGCTCGATGGAACTACTTGCAAGACAGCTGAATGCAATCTTGGTAATTTAGTAACTGATGCTATGAAGTATTATTATGCTGTAAGATATAATGGAGCGACTTGGTCTGATGCCCCGATAGCAATTATACACAGTGGAGCCATAGCTTCATCAATTGCTCCCAGTAATCGGCCAGCATCTGTAACGAGGGGTGATTTGTTGTCAGCAATGCCGTTGGAGAGTAGTATTTTCGCCGTGAACATGACTGGGACTGTACTACTTCAAGTGCTAGAACAATCCGTTGCCGAATACAGCATTGAGAGACCTACTGGAAATTTGCTACAATTTTCAGGAATAAGGGCCGTTTATAATATGAACCAAGAACCTGGTTCTAGGCTGGTTAGTGCAGTAGCCCGTTGCTGGTCATGTTATGTGCCAGAGTTCTTCTCCATCGATGATTGGAGATATTACAACGTGCTCATGCCAGCTGCGTTGGCAAATGGAGAATATGGATACTCTATGCTTGAAGGTTTACCAAAACAAGAAGTTGGTTACGATGAAGTAACTTGTTTGGCTGACTACATTTCTTTGCGCTCGCCTGTCTACCCAGAGGTTGCTGAGCGTATACTGTTGAATGGATTAGACTCTTTTATTGAGCCTGAGCCTAGCTCTGCTACTGCGATTACGTCAACCTTAATAATTATGCTCTTCTGCACATTGATCGTTTTGTTTAATTGAATTAAAATTGTGAGTTTACATTTCGTTGTATGTAAATAAAACGTTTGTTACAATAGATTTTTTTTATTTTTCTTTTCTTGAATTATCGAGATTTTTTCGGTTTGTTAGTAACTAAGTAGTAGGTGTTACTAGTTGGTCTAACGAGTTCAAACAAAGAAAAGCAGTGATCAATTTCATTAGCAGCAGCAGCAGCAAGTCTTTTTTTCATTCGTATCTAAATAACAACGATAACGAATCATAGTTATTAATACAACGAGTAAAATTTTGTAACACCTACCAACAGATTTTTTTATTAATGGCAAAAGAGAACTGTAATTTTAATATGGGTTTTCCATTATGGGGAACTTTGCGGATGCTGTTTGTGAAATATTTCAAGAAATAATTAAATGGCGAACATTAATCTGATGCTGATATGATAAAACATAATTGCATAGGTATGGTTTTATTTATTACGATAAGCATGAAGTTGAATGTTCATTACACTGCATTATCATTAAAACTTACGGTGTAGTTTAAAATCAATCGATGTAATCAATTTAGCAACCATTTAGCATAATATTTTCACTCTAAATGTCGTAATCAAGTATTTGGATTTCGAATGGGTTCAAAAGCTTTTTAAATTTAGTTATGCTTCGCATGTCTATGATCTCTAAGAATAGAAAAATAAATTTGCTTTGAACAAAATCTATAAATATAAGCATCTGATATTATAGATAGTGAGTGTATGACAAGAGTAATAATTACAACATAGTAAATAACAATGATACAAATATTGAAGACAAATTACATCACTCACATTATTTGCATGGAATGTTATTTACGGTTGCTATCGTTTGCATGTTTAATTTGTACTTTATCTTGATATCTACAATCACATTTATTTGTTTCAGTCCTTGGGAAATCACGAATTAGATAACGGCGTGTCAGGGTTGACACCATTTATCGAGAACCTAACATGTCCCGTGCTGGCCGCAAATCTAGTACTGGACAAGGTCCCCGAGCTAGAAAACGAACCAAACCTCATGAAATCTGTAATTTTTGACGTTAATGGCACAAAAATAGGCGTCATTGGATACTTGACCCCGGACACAAAAGTTTTGGCCATTAGAAGCGACGTCGAATACATTGAAGAAGTTGAAGCAATCAAAGAAGAAGTAAAAAAGTTGAAGAAGCAAGGAATAAAAATACTAATTGCTTTAGGGCATTCTGGATTTACCAAAGATCTTGAAATTGCAAGAGAAGTCGAAGATATTGATCTAGTCATAGGAGGACACACAAATACCTTCTTATGGAATGGAAATGTTCCCGATGAAGAAAACCCCGAAGGTCCATACCCCATGGTAGTTAAACAAGCTTCAGGCAGATTAGTTCCTGCAGTCCAAGCTTACGCTTATACGAAGTATCTTGGAAAGTTACACCTTGTATTTAACGCAGACGGAGAGATTATTAAAATGGATGGTAATCCCGTCCTATTAGATAAAAGCATTCCACAAGATCCAGATGTACTTAGTATCGTCAATCGTTACAGTGCAAGCATTAAGAAAGTAACTGAATTTGTTGTGGGAAAAACATCTGTAGTACTAGATGGGCATTCATGTCGTCTCTTAGAGTGCAATATGGGAAATTTAATAACTGACGCCATGATACATCGGTATGCTTCAGAATATAAAGGGGTTGGATGGACCGACGCTCCGATAGCCATCATGCAGGGAGGAGGTATCAGAGCTTCAATTGTGCATCTGGATAAGACAACAAATGTTACAAAGGGTGATCTATTGACTGTGATGCCATTTGATGGAAGTATGGTAGCGGTTACTGTGAATGGGTCGCTCGTCATGCAAATGTTAGAACATGCAGTCGCTCGATACAATGTCAAACGCCCACTAGCCCAATTTTTACAGTTGTCTGGAATCAACGTCGTGTATGACTTTGCAAAAAAGCCTGGCAGAAGGGTCGTGGCAGTATCAACAAGGTGCGGGGAATGCGTTCTACCAACATATGCCCCGCTAAACAAGACCAAAAGCTACAAAATTTTGATGACGTCTTTCCTGTCCATGGGCGGCGATGGATTCTCTATGCTCAATGACCTGCCATCTACTCCATTGGACTACGACGAATTGGAATGCACTACGCAATATGTTCAAGCGCTAAGTCCGGTGTTCCCAGCGATAGAACAACGAATAATCATTAACAATTATGACAAGCTAGTCTATAATACCGCAACATCGACATCTATCTCATTATCGACCATAGTCATTTTCTTAGTCACTAGATTAATATGATATTTTAAAGATTTTATTTCAATGTAGTCCATATTATTATCTACTACTTATATACGTCTAGATGTATTTTTATAGAAAGAGAGTATACATTTTTGTACACATTATTATTTATTTTATAGTAAATACCTCAATATTTAAATAAATTGTGTTAATGATCGAAATATTTAAAACTTACTTTGTACTTAGACAACAACAATTTGTAGATAATGTAGTAAATCAAGCATAGCTAATAATTTACCTATTTATTTTATAGTATAACAACGAATGTATGTACCTACCAGTAATTTATTTGACGCATTTTTAATACCACGTTATTTTTAAGACATAAAGTATCACAAACGAATTTAAGAAAATAAGGTAAACATTATTAATACCTAATTATTAAAAAAATAAAAACCTGTGTAAACTTAAATGCCACCTCACCTTCCTCACTATAATTATCATCATAACACTGACAACCATCTATGCAAGACAACGAATTTACGGATTAATTTATAAATGTAACCATACACTGCCATCAAACATGACACTGCATGAACTAATCATTTAATTTGATACTGCCACATTAGTATCGAATTTTGAAAATACAATTACAATATCGCACGAAAAGCATGTCCATAATCGGAATAGTACTTTAAATAATTCACCAATAGGTCTGTAAGGGGTGGTAAGGGTTTCCAGTAATTCATTAAAAAGATGTTAAAAACGAATAAAGAATTGTTTGTTTCAGTCACTCGGGAATCATGAATTTGACAACGGTGTCAGCGGACTCACACCCTTCATTGAAAACCTAACATCACCAGTGCTAGCCGCGAACCTCATATTAAATAAAGTTCCGGAGCTAGAGCAGCAAGCCAATCTTAGAAAATCTATTACGTTTAACGTAGCTGGTACTAAAGTAGGAGTAATAGGCTATTTAACACCTGAAACTAAAGTATTAGCAGTAAAAAACGATGTAGAATACATTGATGAAGTAGTTGCACTCCGAGAAGAAGTTAAGAATCTCCAGAATGAAGGTATAAATATAATAATAGCGTTAGGTCATTCGGGGTATCTCAAAGATTTACAAATAGCGCGGGAAGTAGAAGGAGTTGATTTAGTTATTGGTGGTCACACAAATACATTCTTATGGAATGGTACCAGCCCAGACTCAGAAGAAGTTCAAGGTCCCTATCCGACGTACGTCAAACAAGCATCGGGAAGGACTGCTTTAGTAGTCCAAGCTTACGCTTATACAAAATATCTAGGTAAATTACACATGGTGTTTGATTCAAATGGAGAAGTCATTAGCGCTGACGGACAGCCTATACTTTTAGATAATAGCATACCTCAAGACAACGAAATATTACAAATTGTAAATTATTACAGTGAAACGCTAAAAGATTTAAGAGAAATTGTAGGTGATTCGACGGTAGTATTGGACGGTTTAGGATGTCAATCTAACGAATGTAACCTAGGTAATTTGAATTGCTGATGCCATGTTTTACACATATACTTCAAATTATAAAGGCGAACATTGGACAGATGTTAATGTAGCTATAATACAAGGAGGAGGTATAAGATCTTCAATAGCACATGCTGGATCAGAGACAAATATAACCAAGGCTGATCTTATTAACGTTATGCCTTTCGGAGGTAATCTGACGGTTGTGTCGATGAACGGTAGTGTTTTATTGCAAATGTTGGAGCACTCCGTTGCTAGTTATGATGTCTTAGATCCACCGGGAGAATTACTTCACTTTTCTGGTATGAGAGTAGTATTTGATTTGCAAAAACCACCTGGTGTCAGAGTTGTAAGTGCTAGAATTAGGTGTACAGATTGTAAAATACCTCAGTATTTTGACGTTGAACAATCGAAGCAATACAGCGTTCTCACTTTAAGTTTCCTAGCTAATGGTGGTGATAACTTTTCCATGCTGATTGGATTGCCATCGCGGACATTAGACTACAATGAGTTGTATTGTACGGAATATTATTTGAAGCATCACAGCCCAGTTTTTCCTGAGGTGGAAGGTAGAGTTATATACCTTAACAATGAACCATTAACAGGTTTATCAGTATCGCTGTCTCCATCACTCGCATTATTATCACTCATTGTTTTATGCAAAATATTTTTATAACTTTTAGTTTCTTTTAGAAACTTTGTTAAATGTTAACCTATAGGTATACAAGAGGAAAAGGTGAAGTTTGTAAGATATTGTTATGTTATAAGAAATCTGATCTGCTTTTTAAGAAGCCTCAATTATTAATAGTGTAACTACGTAAGATATCATTCACCGTAATGCATTTGAAATTAGTATTACTTTATTACCATGTTAGGTAAACATTATTTAGAATAAAAAGCGCCCAAAGTAATTTAAGTACAAATAAAACTGTTTGAAAAATAAACATTATGAACCTAAATGGTATTTCATTTCACTATTCTTCAACCCCTAAGCGAAACTTGATGAAAAATTACCATAACCTACCTGGGAATTTGCTGCTAAGTACATAAGTAAGTAAGTATGAAAGAATTAGAGGTTAGCAACCAATATCTAAAATAAAATCTTTTAGGTGTAAATAGCCTTTATGTGGGTATAGCAGAGATTTATAAACTCGATAATAGGCACATCTAAACGGTTAACCTAACCTAATCTACGCAGGTCTAAATACCTACTAGAGTTTTGTAGTACCTAAGGGTGCGTTTCTACAGAATCGGAGCTCCGTGTAATTGGGTGGAGACTTGTAAAAATTAACTAATCACGTTGCTCCAAATACACGTCTCATCTCTGATGAGCAATGTGATTGGTCAATTTTTACAACTCCACACAGCTCCGCTTCTGTGGAAACGCACCCTAATACCTAGGTATTTTCCTCGTAGGTAGGTACCTTATCCACAACACAAATCTGTCAAGTAAAATGGATTGTTAGATACCTTAATATAAAACAGGGTACCTATGCCTAGGTATAGTGATTTCATTTTCTACAGGTAGGGACCTTAGTTAGTCAAATCAGTTTGAACTAGGAGCAGTTTACATTTGGACAAGTACCTACAGTAGCGAGTTAAGTTGCACCATCATCGAGTCTAGTCCTTATCGACGTTTGAACATTAAAAGCGAGTTATGTATGTACGAAGTAGCCCCCCTCACGTCTCCCACATCCCGCCACTTACCACTTATTACTTAACTATCTGAGAACTTAACTCGCTAGTGTAGGTGTACTAGTCGAAGTGTAAACCGCTCTTTAGTGTTCGACTCAAGACAAACGGTTGTGATTGATTACAAAATAAACCTTCACTGATGAAATAAATACAATACAGAATGTACCTATTAGTAAAAATAACAATCACTTACTTCCTTCCAAAATCTTTTCGTTCCCTAAACAAAACAATGACCGAATAATGGTTTTGTATAAAGTTGAAAAGATTTTTACCAAATTTAATTTAGTATTTTTAAGGCTTAGAATACCTTACATAAAATTCGGTACATTTACTTAGCATTTCTTTTTCAGTCTCTGGGCAACCATGAACTCGATGAAGGCGTGGAAGGTCTGACACCATTCATAAGAAACCTAAGCTCCCCCGTATTGGCTGCAAACCTCATTTTAGATGACGTGCCAAAGTTAGAAAATGAGCCAAACTTACACAAATCCATTATCTTAGAAATAGATGACACAAAAATCGGAATAATTGGTTATCTGACTCCAGACACAAGGTTTCTCGCTCCAAAAAACAAAGTCAAATACGAAGATGAAGTACCGGCCATCAAACGAGAAGTGGAAACATTAAAAAAACAAGGGGTTAAGATATTGATAGCCCTGGGACATTCCGGCTACATGAAAGATCTAGAGATAGCTCGCAACGTGCCTGATATAGATCTGGTCATAGGAGGGCATTCCAACACTTTCTTGTGGAATGGAAAATTCACTGACGAGAAACCGGAAACTCCTCAAGGACCGTACCCCGCTATGGTGACGCAACCATCCGGTAGGAAAGTGCCAGTCGTCCAAGCATACGCATATACAAAGTATTTGGGCAAGTTGCACTTATTTTTCGACTCTGAGGGTGAAATAATAAAATACGACGGATTGCCGTTGTTGTTAGATCACGAAATACCAAGAGATCCAGAGTTGCTGAAGACAGTTGATCATTACAGGAGTGAAATTGACAAAATTAATAATGAAGTTCTAGGGCAATCCAAAGTGGTTCTAGACGGGGACTGTCGATTAGTAGAGTGCAATATGGGGAATTTATTTACCGATGCAATCCTAGATTACACGCAGCGTTATTACCCGGATTATCGCGATGTGAAGATCGCAGTAGTCCAGGGAGGGAGGATTAGGACTTCGATAGACCACCCCGAAAGACCGATCAAGATAATCAGAGGAGACCTTATCGCAGTGCTCCCTTTTTCGGACACCCTCACGGCGGTGACAATGAATGGGTCTGTGTTGAAGCAAACATTGGAGCATTCGGTGTCGACGTGGCGACCTATAGACAGTACCGGACAGTTCCTACAAATGGCTGGTATGAAGGTGACTTACGACTTAGCCAAACCAGCGGGCTCGCGCGTCGTGAGTGCTCAAGCCTTATGCTCAGGTTGTGAAGACACTAAATTAGCCGCCATCAACGACAACTACACATATAAAGTGTTCATGCCATCATTTTTAGCAGAGGGTGGTGACAACTATTCAGTATTCGAAAATCTTCCAAAGGAAGTGGTAGCATTTGATGAACTAAAATGCGCTATAGATTATATAGATAGATACAGCCCCGTGAAACCAGAGGTCGAAGATCGAATAACACTGCTCAATAAAGATGTGATTATGAGGGAATCTCAAACAATTAACAGATCTGACGGGCTATTTATATCTTTTAGTGTTAAATTTATTGCTATAGTATTATTATTTATACAGTGGTGATTCATAGTAGATAAATATTTTATAGACCTTTATATTTTGTTCGAAAACCTGTTGTTAAACTGTCTGACAATTTTAATGAAGCAATATTTTTTTTTCAAATACATTCCTTAGCACTCCATAACTTATATTTCTTTGTTGGAACATGCATTTGTTATTTATAATGTACCCATATGTCTAGCAACCATACTCAACTCAAGTTTTCGGATACCCATATACTTAATCTTTCTGTGTACCTACTTAACTATTTGACCAAGTGTTAGTAACATTATACCTACTTACCTAGTTTTAGTTGTACTTGTTGAGTATAGCTGTTAGAAAAACGAATGAATTAGTACTTAATCACTTGTTTTGTTTTCTTCTTTTGTTTATAAGGGTAGTCAGATTATGAAGTACACAAATATTAGGAGGCAATGCATTTTGTAATTAATGCATCGCTGTAGATAATAAATGGCAGCTACAGGCAGTACCAGTACCTACTAAGGACTAAACTATAGATCAGTCTTACTGCCGCACTCAGAGAAGTCAATTAACATTAATTGACACTTAAGACGAACATATTGACACTTAGGTATCTAATACGCATAAAGAATAGACTTAAAGCGTAGTGCATATGCATAATAAAGATAATGATGAATTAGGTTAAATGACGGATCTGAGTGCTTTAGACTTCCAGTTTGTGAGCTACAAAAAAAATGGTCATTAAGCCATTTAGCCACCAAAAATTTGTGACATTAATACTTTTCCTTTAATATTTAAAGACCAAAAGTTCTACACTCAAAAGAAACTTTCAGAGAGGCTATTTACAGCTGTAGTACTTAAGAACCATATCAGACTAATTGTTGACTTAAGGTACAGTCAGCAGCAGATATACCTGAGCAGGCCAGGTGTCTAAAAAAACGAATACACTTCGATCTTCACAAAAATATTGACGTCTGAGTTGTCATTTTCAAGTGGGCGTTTTATTCGTCACATACATTTTAACATCCGAGTGCTTCTTTGTGCGAACATGCATAAATCCCTACCTATGATGACAGACAACAACTTTTTAAAAGTTTAGATGTTATTGCTCTTTAACACCTGAAGTGTATTAAGTAAGTAGTGACTTCTACTGCTGACTGTACCTACAGTCACACATCAAAGTAAATAAAACTGTCAAATTTCTTCAATCGATTTTCATCTTACTGTGAAACACATTAGGTTGAACATCGATTGAGGAAATTTGACAGTATGTCGTAACCTGATGTGTGGCTGTCTGTACCTACGCGCAAATATGTCCGATAATTACCTATATCCCTACCAGCCGCACGCAGTTACTGTCTTTATGTTTATTGTTACGTTAATTAAGAAATATCTCATAATCGTCACAATTATTAATGTATATTAATTTATTGGCGACGCTAATTTCGTCGCGGTGACGCCTTCGACCCGTACCTTTTATAAATTGAGTAACAAATTAACGTTAATATGAGTTTCTGGGTGCAGCCGTTAGTCGTAGTTATTTTCGAACCTCATTATTTGTGATAGACGTTTACCGTTAGCACATTTTTAAGAATAAGACAAAGGTGTATTACCGATATTAAAACATTGAATATTTAAATGATTTTTTATTTTATCCAAATGGCAAATTGAGATTAACATTTTCAGGCACTTCTTATTTGATAAGAGTATATTCTTATAATATTAAGGTAAGTACTTAAACAGATACCTATTAGAATAACAACGATAAGTACAAATTAAGTAGTTACTCAGAAATTACAAATACCTATATTGATGATTTCCATTATATGGTTATAAGAATTTGCTTAAAAACTAATATTAGTATACCAGAGCACCTACGATTCTGATCACTTCAATAATTCACACGTCTTATTACTAAGGACAACTTACTTAAAGGCACTGATTAATATTTTCTTAGTATTCTTAAAGACTAAGAATACTATATTAAGTACTTTTTGGAACAAAAGATATTTAAAAGCATAAATGAAATTAGGAAGAAATTACACGACATGTAATGATGGGCATCCACTACGTTTTGAATGTTTTGATCTTTGCGAATCAGTGCTCCGAGCATCTGATCTGATGGAGACTGGAGGAACATTTTCAGAAGAAACAAAACGTGGTAGATTCCTCGTGACCACCACCGAATTGAATGTAGGTAGTGCGTGGACCGTACACTGTTGTAGTACGCAAGTACTCGTACTAATTGTATTTATTCACTAGACATACATACGAGTATAGCTGGAGGCACGAAAGTATAGCGATGACCGTTATTTTGCGCACTTGTAAAAAAGAAGACTTTCTATCAAAATTGGTTTCTGCGCACTCAAGGTCATAACTACACTTTCTTGCCTCGGACTATACACAGTGTATCGACAAACATTAACATCTCTTTAACCATCTCCTCATTCACCTCTACCAATCATTATGAAGTACATTTTGTTCTATGACTTTTAGAAATTCGTCGACCCATACAAAATAACCAAGTCACATAGACATGAAATTCCAAAAATCTTAAACACGTCATGTTGTTTAAACCGGCTTATAGATGAGATGGTTAAAGGCATTTAAATGTTTACTGTTAAAGCGATACATGTATACATACACCCTGTATGTATCGCTTTAACAGTGATAATAGTGGATACAGTTACCGAACAGTACGCACCCTATTCCTATGAAGCTTTTTTCAAAGGCAACATTTACATTCCTTTTTTAACCACGTCTTCTACCAACATATAAAAAAGTACTTTGTGATACCAACCGTGACGTTAAAGGGATGTAAATGTTCACAGATACACCCTGTATATTTTGTGGTTTATAAATTTAAATAGTACCTATGTAAGGTATACCTTAATATAAGTACCTAAGCAATTTAGTTGAAGATAAAACTTAAACATTATAACTTTTACAAGTTATAAAAATATCTCACAAAAATGTTAAGTATTGTAACAGCGTCATAATGGCACTAGGCAGTATAATTCTTATCATATGGACAGATTGATAATCTAAGTAACCTTTGGTGGAGATGGACCCCAATCCACCACCTGACTATAGCCATAAGGCACAACACCGTGTAGTATTTGCAGGCACTGTTTCAACGTCTCCTGGGTGTCAGCTAGCTCCATACATGGGGCATATGGGTCTAAAGCCTCAGCTAGTTCACATAAAGGCTTGAAGAGGCGCTCCGCTGTTGCTACATCGGCTTTCTGAAGTTTTTCTAAAGCATCGGAATTTAAGAGGTTATCTTTCCGTTTTTTGATCTCGATGGGTAAGTTCCTGGCGGGCCCCATAGTCATGTATGTAGGCCAGTCGTTGACGCACGCCTCGCAAAGGCACGTGAATTTGTACTGGAACTTGAGGTTTTCTTGACGCGTGGCCCGGTCTTCAACAGCATGGTGAGCTCTGGAATGGGAACAGAAATAATACCATTTAAACCATACATAAATAAATAATATTAATAATGCTTGACAGTAACAGAAAAGAAAACAACAAAGGTAGTACTTACACATCCTTACAAATACCACACAAATAATGTACCTATTATACTGGTACTCATTAACTGGTTACACTGAACTCTTAACTGTATTGTTTGCTACTCTATGAATCTTTGTTACAGGGGAATTCCCGAATAGGCTGCGCAACCAGAGACTTAGTTATATTTATAGTAATAATATTCTAATGAGAAGTCAGTTATTGCATTTGTACAGTCAGCAAAAAATTTGCAGGACAAGAGTAATGTGATCACAACTTGCTAAATTAAAGCTGTTGAAATCTATGTGTGCTATAACTAAATACCTATATTAAGTACTTACCCATAATTATCAAAAAGCTGCATTCCTTTCTTTATGGGTCTAAGAGCAAATAGTGTCATCTGGCCAGTCCCCAATTTAGAAAATCTGACCACACTAGGAGCACAGGAGTGATTCAGCAAACTGTGGAATGCATAAGGAGCACTTGCAATACTGAACTCGTCCACATAATCACCTGCAGCTGTCTGCATGTTCGTACTAATACCATGCATGTTTGTAGGACTAGTCATAATGTGCAGAAGTAATGTCCCTGCTGCATATTTTCTTATTCTCTTTCTTTCCTCTTCATCTTCACTTACTAAGAAGCTTGTCTTTTGTTCCAATAACCATAGGAAAACTGCTGCAGACACCGCCTTTTGGAAAATATCAGACACTGATCTCTTTTCTATGTTTGACGCTAAAGTATGAATCGAAGCATAATACTTGGAGTCATATACCCACTCATCATTCACTTTGATGTGGCCCCTAAATTCTGTATCTTGATGTTCTTCAGCCTCTTCAATAGTGTTGAATAAATCAATCCAGTTGGAGTGGTCATTTCTAGCTTTTATTATAGTTCTGAGAGCAAGCAACTCTAGTTTCGTAAACTTCATATCAATTAGTGTCGGCATCAGGGGGCATTCAGTTTCATGATATTCTTTCAAAGCATTTTGTCTACACTCATCGGTACAATACAATGCGAAGCAGCAGCTTTGACAAGGCAATAAGTTCAAACTTCTAGAAAGGCAGTAGCTGCAGTTGAATAAGTACTGAGATTTTAATAGAAGTGTAAAATAAGGATTTTCTTGTACTAGAACATCACCTACCTTTATATCAGTCTTAGCTAGAACATGTCTTCCCATTTCCTTGGTAAAAACCACTTCTAGTTTAGAACTTGCACATGGAAATCTAGGGTGTTGAGGATCTTGCAAAGTTAAGTTAACAGGTGTGTCAGAGACTAAATTCACACCATTTTTTTCTAGAATCTTTTCTTTACAAGCTTCTTTTCTTTTATTAAGTTTTTCTTTCAATTTGTCTGGATATTTCATTGAAAAAACTTTATCAATGTCATTAGAGCATTCAACAAATTTTCCTAGTGAGAAAAATACAGCAGACCTATTAGCCAAAGCCAAGCTGTAACACTCTGAACTCAGCGGAGCATACAGTAAGTGACAAATTATAATATTGCCATGCTCTGTAGTCATCGGATTGTTGGAACCTTTTGTTGCCAAGGTTACGGTAATATGTAGATACATCCTCACTTTTATTTGTTTCCCTTATTCTTGGAAAGGCATTTAAATTCTTTATAATTTCATGAACATACAGCACTTTGTCATCAATGTTCTTTAGGCATACAATGTGATGTGATATTTTTTGTATTCTACCTTGTGTGGTTAACGATTTGATTACTGCTTCGTATAAAGAATCAATACTCATCTTGATGTTTGTGAAGAAAAATATTGATTTTTAAGTTTCTTGAGGTGAAGTTAAGGCAGCAGAATGTCTCACTTTGCGACACCTTTTATCGTCGTTAATCTGGGGTGCGAGATGGTGTATGTCATCGACCAGCGGCTAAAAGCGCAGAATATTACTCCTGACAAGTCTGATAGAGGTTAGAATCAGGTGCTCCTGGAAATAGGACACAGTAAGTTGTTAATGTGTATTCTTACCCTTTGGAAATAGGTACTAATTTACTTAAACGTTTATTTACAGTACTCACCGATGTAGTGACCGTGTTGCTTCATCCCAAACTCCTGGACGAGTTATTTATACCTCAGCCGGTGGCCACCCACATCGTTCTAAAACAACTTCTTCAAGATATCTCAGCCACGTCTATTATGAAGCTCGACGACTACTCCATGTCCAAATTATGGGATTTAATGACTATGATATTCAAATGGCAGCTTTCTGTAGCAACAAATCAAAATATTTTTGACATTAGCCGGCGACATCTAAGAAGTGTGGCCACACTCATGCCACAATATTTTACAAAGTGTATCATTGAACAGGCAATGAGAAGATTCGAATCTTTAGCTCATAAGTTCACAGATGACGACTACAAATCACTGAGTAATACTTTGATCCTTTGGTTTTCTGAATATCATACGAAAATATCAGTTTTGCTTCGATTAGGGCTGCAAAAAAAAGATGGGACATTTAGCTTACCAGCTACAATTGATCCCACGATATTACAAAATCTTGGAGAGAACATTTATATCTATGATAATAAGAAAAATCCCGTTGATGAATATGAAAGCAAATGCGCTGATACAAGTGAAATAAGTTGCCTTCTGGGAACAATAGACCCAGCCCCTACAAAATCAAGCGTTGTTGAACTAAACCTGCCTTTTGAATGTGGTCAAGAAATGACGAAAAAAAGAACATTATCCCTTGCAAGAGATACACATTTCGAAAGCATAAGCACTAATGTTAAAACTAAAAATACAGAACTGACGTTTACGCCTGACATCCCTAGATCAACACAAGAAGATCTCCTCGATATGTTGTTAGAAACGGATTAAAAATCTATCACCTGGTCTACGTAAAAAGTCAAATAAATGTTACAATTTAGCATGTATGGCAATACCGGGGAAGTAGTGTCTATTTTGATTACTTTCGGTATTCCCCAAATTATATTATCAATGTTGCCAATAAGAAAACACTTACTATAACGATATAACACTATACTTACATACCCGTTGAATTGATTAACAAGTGGTTTAATCACAAAAATATATTTTGTCAGTACCAAGGAATATAATGCCTAATACTCGTCGTGAAAATTCTTGAGAAACTATTGGGGAGTTCCTTTTGTAATAAGCAATTATGGTCGTAAACTGCCTTAGTGTGCGGTACATAAATAATTTTTGTGTAAAATATATACTCTATGACGTAAGCGGCAGTGGCGCCACCAATAAGTTTCATGACTTTGTTGATGCAATATGACTGTATTTTTTATTTTATTAGCTTATTGGAGTTAGCAAAAATAATAAACAACGAAATTCAAAAAATACTTTATTTAATACTTAGAAATTACAATCGTCTATTCGCGAACTCAAATATTCTTTACACAATTAATTTATCGTTACGATTCTATCCGTTTAATTTACCTACCTATACATAATGTATTTGAATTCGCGAATTTAATATAAACAACAATGTTTTGTTAATTTAATAATTAACTTTCACTAAGTCTATTTTGTATCAAAAATATCTACCAATTAAAAAAGTGGATCTCACCAATATAACATGTCAATTTTACAATTTCATTCCATCGTTCATGGTTTCAAATTGGGGGCAAAGTAGAGACTTCGCCAAAACATTGCAGATCCCCAATTCTCGTGCTTGTGATATTATACAAAACAGACATATTTTGCAAAAACATAGTTTTTATGCATAGTTTTCGTGCGATATCCGCTATATTTTTTCACATCGATAATCACGAGAATTAGTGGCTAGGCGTTAATATTTATATGTACAACTTGGATTTATTAATAAAATCTAAAGCATGAAAAAAGTCTGCCTACTAGCATGATACTTTGACGATCTTTCAAGTGTTCTTTGATTTGAAATATTATAAACAATTAAATTAAACGACTAGCAAATATCTACAAAGTAAATTAAAAGCTAACTTGCTCGGATTGTCAAAATATCACACAGAAAATCTAACATTATGCAAATGAAAAATAAAAGAGTATTAGACTTGGGACTTAAAATCAGTATTTTTCATTGAGATCCTTCTCTTGATAATTTATTAAAGAGGTTTTAAGTTCTCTGTTGAATACTCTTTCATTGACATTAAAAATAACAACTTACAGATTAAAAATAACTTAATTTTTCTATTTAAAAAATGGAGTGCATAAAACATTCAAAAACACGCTTCTTTCATAGCCCTATGAGATGAGGCATATTAATAATTTTCCCACTAGTCAATTATGTATAGTCAGAGGCAAGAAAGTGTAGTTATGACCTTGAGTGCGCAGAAACCAATTTTGATAGAAAGTCTTCTTTTTTAAAAGTGCGCAAAATAACGGTCATCGCTATACTTTCGTGCCGCCAGCTATATTAATTAAATTCAACATCACCATAACAAAAGGTATGCAAAATAATAAATGCTTTAAAAAATAAGCTCACAGACATCGAAACAAAGATTCAGAAATGTATGAGTTTTGTACAGGAACATACATACGCGCATTTACAATCTATGTCATTAATAGGCCTAAATATATTATTGGGCAATGGGCCTGTTAACATTATATAATATTCGTCAATGATTGAATAGAATCATACACGCCTCAACTGAATTTAACATTATTATCCACAATGTAGTGTACAAAATATTTGTTCACCTAATGATGAGGCGATTCTTGAAGTTTAGCGACTCAAAGGGGTCATTTGCATTGGTCGTTAAGGCAACAGGGCCTGCATGAATGGAACGGGGAAGCCTGCATTCGGGCAAACGACCTACTTATCTACCAATGTAAATTCCTCAAACCTCGAGGGCATTATTTTTAGTAGAAGATAAGCTAGTAACTGTCAAAAGAACACATTGTGGAAAAGTAGTTTAGTAATAAACTTTTACAAAGTACAACATTTTCATATTTGCGTAGCCCAACATTCTAAAAGATGATGAAACATTGTTTCTAAAAAAACCCGTATTGAAGATATGTGCAAGAAAATAAAGAAAAAAACACACACAAACGCAATTTTCCACCGTGTGGAATCACAACCACAAACTCATATTCTATGCTGTTCTATCACATTATGTCTATTTAGTTTTCAAGCCAGCCACTAGACTAGACAAATCCTCCTTCATATTTTTTTTCGCGGTAAGTTGCCGTAAAATTATTTACTTCACGAACATGTCAAGATAATATTATATAATTTATTTATCATTTAAAGAAGTGTATCGTACATGCGGTACGATGATAAAACTTGTAAAGGCATTTTTATTAGGTTTTTTCAATCACAACACAACCTTGTATTATTTGATGGCCTCGATGGCGCAGTGGCTAAGGTGTTCACTTAAAGCGCGAAAGGTCCCGGGTTCGATTCCCGGTCAAGTCAATTTAGGAAACTACATTTCCTAAGTCTTTTTGGGTCTGGGTGTTTATTTATTTATTGTTTCAGGTTCACCATATAGGTCGCAAGATTGTCCTTCGCTCGAAATGGGAAAGATGATTCAACTCATTTTGTCACAATTTTTTAAACTCCTTTTGTTTGAAATTGAAATCTCGTCACACCGATCAATTTAATTGTAAATAACGTGTCTCTTTAATCACTCAATGTTGGTTAAATGTGTTCGTTATAGCACGATAACAGCCATTCAATTATTACGTAAACATCATAGAAAAAACCAGGTAGATAAAGTATATTTTATTTATTAGGGGGGTTAAATTTAACCCCCCTAATAAATGCTTGCTTGCGTATGCTTACGTAATAATTGAACGGTCCCCTAGTGACTACTGGTGTTGCAGGTGTATATGGGCAGCGGTAATCGCTTACCATCAGGTGATCCGTCTGCTACCTATCACATGTGAAAACACACGCGATAGCCCCCATTGTTTTCAGCGTCATCACTAACACCGTTACAAGAACCTCGAGTGCATCCTCGTATTGTTGGGCGAGAAGCTAGTGTCTGGCAGCACGCTGGCGTCCCCGTACACCGGCGACGACGGCCCGTTGGACGCGAACGGGCTGCGGGAGAACGTCCGCGAGCGGTTGAAGATGCGGATGGGGACCTTGCGCTGCATTCTTAATTGGACCATTCAAGGTTTTTTTTTTATGAGATAGGGGGCAGACTAACAGACGGATCACCTGATGGTAAGCGATTACCGCCGCCCATGGACACCCGCAAGACCAGAGGAGACGCAAATGCTCTGCCGACCTTTTAAGAAGGAATACGCTCGCTTTTTGAAGGTTTACGTAAGCAGATTTTTTGGGAAATTTAACCCCCCTCCCCATCTTGTCAGCAAAAATGATCGAAAAAATATACTTTTTCTTCACGAATTTATCAAAAATAAGCATGCCCCCCCCCCCTCCCCCAAATCGATGCTTACGTAATAATTGAACGGTCCCCTAGTGACATATGGGCAGCAGCAATCGCTTAACTTTCAGGTGATCCGTCTGCTACGTATTTTGAATTGTCACACACGATTTCAGCATCATCACTAACACCGTTACAAGAACCTCGAGTGCATCCTCGTATTGTTGGGCGAGAAGCTAGTGTCTGGCAGCACGCTGGCGTCCCCGTACACCGGCGACGACGGGCCCGTTGGACGCGAACGGGCTGCGGGAGAACGTCCGCGAGCGGTTCAACATGGCCGCCTCGCCCGGCAGCACCGTCTGAGCGGGCTCGGTGGGCAGCCGGATGGGGACCTTGCGCTGCATTCTTGATTGAACTGTGATTAAAATAAATAAATTAGTATTTTTTTTACGTGATAGGTAGCAGGCGAGCAGGCGGATCACATGATGGTAAGCAATTGCCGCCGCCCATGGACACTTGCAACACCAGTGGAGTTACAAGTGCGCTGCCAACCTTTTATCCCCTTCTCCCCCGTGTGGGCCTCCGGAACCCTCACTCACTCGGCGAAACACAGCACAGCGGCTGCTTCACGCCGGTTTTCTGTAAGGCAGTGGTATCACTCCGGTCGAGCCGGCCCATTCATGCCGAAGCGTGGCTCTCCCACAGATAGTAAGCTCCAGATAACATTCACACCTATCATAAGGTCACGAAATAGATTTCCCTTTACTATAACTATTAGATGCCGACAGCCGCGAGCTTCAAAGCCAGCCTGCAAGCATTCAAATTGTCTATAGTTGATATCGATTAAAATTAGGGTTTTTGCAAAAAGCCGATAGATGGCGTTACGTTGACGTCAGATCCAACTTTGACGACAGTGGTCGTTTCAAACATAACTTCATAATTTTGACATGATACGTCAAAATGTAACCAATCCACTCGTTGTTGGACCTGACGTCAACGTAACGCCATCTATCGGATTTTGCATTTGCAAAAACCCTCATTAAATGGAAATGTTATTACCTACTACAGTATCTTATTACAGAGAATACAAATAAATGTGCAAGAGATGATTTTGGAGCGTGCAAAATCAAATACCAAAGAATTACAGCTATACTTACTGTACGTGTAAGTAGCACCCACAGCCGCTATAGTAACCAGGGTTGGCAGGTACGGCCTCAGGATAGAGAAAATGGCGCCCAACAGCGTCCCACACGCCACATCACACTCCCTCTCTACCTCCACTTGGATCTCCTGCGCCGTCAACTTCGATTTGATGATAACCAAACCCACCCCACACGTCGACGCCTCATTCTTCACAAACACCACTATCTCACTATCCTTATGGTTAATATCCAGTTTCAAACCAGGCGAAGTGGTTATCTTTACGAGTTTCAACGCTCGTGGGTGGCCGGTTATAGTGAAGGTGGTAGGGGGGCGGAGGAGAGAGACTTTGGTCTGGGACACGGCTATGGGCGGCAGGAGGTGGACTTTAGTGCAAGTGCGGGCCACGCCCCACTCGGCGCAGAGTTCTACCTCGGTCGCGTCTGTGACGGCCACGGCTGGGAATATGGAGCAGCCGAGTTGACCTAAAACAAATGCAATCAATCAATAAATATCTTCTATGTAGGTCCACTATAATTAAAATCTACTTTTAGCCTGCAACTCAGGCCATAGTTCAGGCAAATTAAAATTCTTGTGTGCTATATGACATTTAGGTATCATGGTCAAAAATAACTAATCAATTCTAGATAAACGTTAGTCAGTCCTATAGTACGCAATCTAACGAGGATTTTGACACGTCCCATTCAAACTCTAATAAGAGTTATGCCTCCGAAAATACATTGTACCAATGCAAATAAATGGTAAAATGACGAAATTGGTATTATTCCAGTTTTAGAAATACTTCCTACATATAATGTGTCAATAAAGTCATGCAATTAATTGATGGCGCCACTAGCGCTTATGTCATAAGGTATGATTACCTTGGTTAAAAAACATGGGAACTCCTTTAGTTCCCCAAAAAATCTATTATCAAGACTTTCTTGATGCATTTTATCGGAGTTAAATTTTCTAAGAAAGATGAATTTCTCCACTTACCATTAATAATATCCAGTACAGGCTTAGCAGTATTCGGAGCCTGCGTCCGGCACACGAAGGGCAGCTGGACGTCCACGCCGTCCACCGCGTACCTCTGCTCCTCCGTGCACAGCAGCGGCCCGGACTCCAGGGACGAAGCCTCGATGCTCAGCGGCACCATGGCCGACGGCCAGTCGCCGGATATGAACTCCATCTGTAATAAATATTTTAATATTATTCTTCTTCTCTTGTCGACGCCATCAAGATATTAAATTTTCCCAGCTCCATACTCCGCCACTGCGCTATCGGTAGGCTACAGGAGTTCACCGTATCAGCAGCTGTCTGGGTAACAAGAGGCTTAACTCAAACCTCGGTTGTGGCTGAGTTATTCTTCAAGATCTAACTTTCGTAGCAGTCCTTGAAATCTAATATTCCGAAATTGTTTTAAGAATTTTGAAATATATTTATAATTATATTATTTATGGAAAAACCCTTCGATATCGGCATTAAACAATGAATGCCATCTACATTTTTGAAGAATACAGTACGGTATTAGCGTAATCAAAACGTCAAGACACGTTAACGTTACCAATTCTTTAAATGTGGTTTATCTCCTGCGATAATCCGCTAGATGGCATACTATTCAACTGAGGTTAAACTTGAACGTCACTGGTTGTTTGGTCATTTTGATATCTCACATCAAAAATAAATCAATCACCAAGATGGGCCTCAATTCTACAGTACGCCATCTAGCTGATTTCTAACACGCGATAGCCTCCATTCTTTAAAATCTTCGAGCTAGCAACCCACACTCGTCCACTGCTGACATAGGTCTCCTCTAATGCACGCCACTGCTCCCGATTTTCGGCCACTCTCATCCAGCCCACACCAGCCAGCCTTCGAATGTCATCATCCCATCTTGTCGCAGGGCGTCCAACACTACGCTTACCGAGTCGCGGTCTCCACTCAAGGTCTTTACGGCACCGACGGTTGTCAGTTCTGCGGTAAATGTGACGAGACCACTGCCACTTCAGCTTGCTAATTCGGCGGGTTATGTCGGTGAGTCTGGGGGTCTACTCCGCCAAACGATATCGAATTATTCGTAACGATACGTCAGTTCATACAAAAACCCTACTCTAACACAGCTTAAAATACGAATAATTGAATTTGACAGCTTCACAAACGTCAAATCGACGTTCTCGGCTACTGACCTACTTTTGTCACGTACCTTATCGAAGGGTATCTGCTGTATAGTGGCGGTGAGCGGCGGCCTGTCCAGGCGCAGGGCGTGCTTGGCGGGCCGGTCCGCAGCCAGCACGGCCAGCGACACGCCGGAGCCGGCATACACCGCCACGCCGGGCGGCGCGCGCCAACCCACGCCCTCTAGGCATATGCCCCAGCCGCCAGTTGCTGTTAAAATGGGATTTATTTATTTACTAGCGGCCGCCCGCGACTTCGTCCGCGTGAAAAAGTAACTTTTTACCCCCCTTTCAACCCCTTACAACCCCTTTTTCGCAATAAAAAGTAGCCTATGTCCTTTCTCAGGGTCTAGATCATCTGTATACCAAATTTCATTTAAATCCGTTCAGTAGTTTTGGCGTGAAAGAGTAACAGACAGACAGACAGACAGAGTTACTTTCGCATTTATAATATTAGTATGGATTGAACAGTCTTCTTAAAAGCTAACAGATAAAGATAAGAAAAGAAAGGGAAGTGTTTCATTCGAAAAAAAAATCGACCTACCCCATTGTGAGGGGTATAGTTAAAAAGGTATTTTTAGATACAACAAAATCCTTGAAACCATGTGGATCAAACCCCCCAGTCCCGAGATATATTAATACAAAGTTAAAATTAGAGTATTACCCCCCTTAACTTCTGAAATACTATTAGAATAATTATGAAAAAAATTTGCTGTATACCTCCAAGTCAGTACTTTCAATGAAACTTAGTTTTTTATATAAAACTTGACCAACTTATGACGTGCAGTTGCCCTAACTAAACGGTAATGTATGAAAGTAACTACCTACAATATTTCTTTTTGTGTCTAGCGTTCATCTTATGGCTACGGAACCCTTTCATGTGCGTGTCCGACACGCTCTTGGCCAGTTTTTATTTTGTATACAGTAAATACTCACCAAGGATCCTAGACGCGGTGGCGTCGTTGCCAGTAACCCAGACCTCGTCTTTGACGGTGACGCCGCCCGCCGTGCCCTGGAAGCTCATGAACGCGCCGGCCGCGTCCAAGTTCGTTAGGAGGAGCTCGTTGCCTAGAGCACTGTACAACAAAATCGAACGGTTAACCCTTGATAGGGCATATGTCAACGAAAAAATTAATTGGTTTTCGCTCTTATGTAATGATAGATAAAGTTCAAAATCAGATGGGATCATATTGCATTACCTTACTATAGTCAATTATAAGAAAGTAGTAACCGGTCAATGTTACCAAGATGAGCCATGACGATTCTTTTATTATCAGCTGTGCCATCCAATCGGGGTTCTAGATCCAATGATTTTATGGTAGTGGATAGTGTGGTTACCTGTAGAGCTGTATTATTTTAAATAAAGAAAGGTTTGCTTATGTTTAAAGTATCTGTGTATTTCGGAGTCGTAGCAAGAAGAAGAAAGGACAAACTGAAGAAACTGCAGAACGGGCAAAGTTAACGGCAAAAGTTCATGAAGTAGAAGCCCAATACATTGGTCAAACAAAATCAGCACCTTTCTGACGTTGGGTATCAATTCTAGTTCTACTTACGTACGAAAGGGGGAGCTTTACAACTTTCCTACAAATTGTTTATGATACGCATAGGCTACGATTTCCATAAAAAGTTTGTACTGCGGGCTACTGATTCGTTAACTTATACTCCAAACTGGAATCAAGACCAAAAAATCTACGACAGATACGTCACTGTCAAATCTGTTAAAGTCACTAATGTCATTTCCAAGTGACGTTTTCAGGTTTCGCCAACCTTTTTGGCATTATTTTTCTTATTATGCAGACTAAACTGTTAAGTTTCCATACATTGTTAAAATGTTGTGGGTAGATACCAAATGTTATTAGCACCTGAAGTGTTACAAGCGCAATACCATCTTTGAAAACTAAAATTACGGATGGTTAAGTGTTTATTAAAGTGTCTTGTATTTATGTGGAAAAAAGTAAATAAATATATTTTTTTTAAATTATAGAATCAAAATTACCAATAAATAAATTACATCAGCGAGTGTTTTTAGAAAAAGGGGTACACTATGGTACGATCATTTTATTGCAGTAGCAACATTTTAGTAGTTTTTTTGGTCTTGAATTCCAGTTTTGGGTATAGTAGAATCCGGCATCCAGTAGAGGGGGCCTGTCCTTTAGTTAATCCCATGTATTGGCGTCGGGCGCCAGCAGGGGGCGTCCAAGCGCGTTGCGCATCACTAGCCTCACGGCAATCTTGTTAGCTTCCTCAGAAGGCTACGGCGTCCAGTAGAGGCGGCCTGTCCTTTGTGCAAACACATGCTGCAAAAACTGACCTGTCAACCGCTCGCCGCACATGCGCCATGTTGGGCGCAAGCACGGACACATTGGCGTCGGGCGCCAACAGGGGACGTCCAAACTCGTTGCGCATCACTAGCCTCACGGCAATCTTGTTAGCTTCCTCAGAAGGCTACGGCGTCCAGTAGAGGCGGCCTGTCCTTTGTGCAAACACATGCTGCAATCACTGACCTGTCAGCCGCTCTCCGCACATGCGCCATGTTCGGAGCAAGCACGGACACGTTGGCGTCGGGCGCCAGCAGGGGGCGTCCAAGCGCGTTGCGCATCACGAGTCTTACTGCGGTCTCGTCTGATTCCCCAGCAGGCTCCGCCGTGCAGTAGTGGGGGACTGCTACTTCCACGTGGATTGCCTGTGGAAAAATATTATTGAAGATTAAAGGGAACGTGAGTACTGTCAGGCCTGTCCCACTCCGCGTGTAGGTATCGAACTTGCAAGTACATGCGGCGTCCCCTCCGGAGGGGCAAATTAGTAGAAAATCACGAATGAGCGGCGATGCACGCGCGACAGTTGCTTGCGATAGAAAGAGAACGCACTTCTAGGTATGAATAATGGTGGGCATTGAACGCTGGGCGATCGGAATTTCAATATTATGTTATGGTAGCCAGAGTCTTCATTTCCATAAACGGTTTTTAGGAGTGGGCTTTCTGTACATGTACTATTAAGTATTCTGTGGTACTGTCAACACCGGACCGGTAATCAATCTAGGTTTCAATGTGTCGGTAGACGTTTTATCACTTGTTTCTAACACTGGTCGATTCAGAATAATTATAGACGTTTTTTTTTAAATACCCGATTGTTAATGGATAACACGACGTGCTGTTTTGTCAATCTTTAAGAAATAAAAGCGAAAGATTACGTGATTTATTGCTATGATGTTGGAAGAGCGAGGCGTTCCCTACACAAGTGTCTTTTGACTACTTTTTGGGAAGCCCCGGCAATTTATTTGTTACTGATTCACTTGTAATAAAAACATTTTTATTATTATTTTGCTATTGTAAATATGAATGAAGTAAGCATATTTGTATAAAATGTAAACTCGATGCATACATCAATACTTTACTGATAGTACATACAAACAAATACTTACAGTTAAGTAAATATTGCACTTAAAAAATTCTCGGAGGGTTCAGGTGGGACTCGAAAGAAGGTGTGTTTTTAAGTGCAATATTTACTTAAGAATAAATTGCAATGAATTGCTATACCAAAAATAAAATACTTACAGTTTCCCTATAAATATTGTTCCTATCATCTTTATGCTGTGCCACAATCACCCCATGCCCGGGAGCCAAAGCCGTCAGCTGGCCGTTAGCCCTCATCTCGAAGGCGCCGTCCTGGTACGCTATAACTCTATGCGTAGTTTATAAATAAGTACTCACCGTTTCCCTATAAATATTGTTCCTCTCATCTTTATGCTGTGCCACAATCACCCCATGCCCGGGAGCCAAAGCCGTCAGCTGGCCGTTGGCCCTCATCTCGAAGGCGCCGTCCTGGTACGCTAACTCTATGCGTAGTTTATAAATAAGTACTCACCGTTTCCCTATAAATATTGTTCCTCTCATCTTTATGCTGTGCCACAATCACCCCATGCCCGGGAGCCAAAGCCGTCAGCTGGCCGTTGGCCCTCATCTCGAAGGCGCCGTCCTGGTACGCTATAACTCTATGCGTAGTTTATAAATAAGTACTCACCGTTTCCCTATAAATATTGTTCCTCTCATCTTTATGCTGTGCCACAATCACCCCATGCCCGGGAGCCAAAGCCGTCAGCTGGCCGTTGGCCCTCATCTCGAAGGCGCCGTCCTGGTACGCGTTCCAGTTGCTCCTGGGCAACGAGTTGAGGCGTATGGTAGAACCCACGGCGATAGCGAGCCGGTCGCCCGACACCAAGTCTTTGGGGAGTCCGTCCACTGACGTGCGAATGTCGGAGATGCCTAGTATTTCGATGGTGCTATCCCAAGAGCGAGTTTCAGCTGCCTGTAAGATAATTAACATAGTTTCTTCTTAGAATTTGCACAAAATTTAAGATACAAAAGCTAGAAATGAAGACAATTAAGAGCATTGAACTATTTTGAAATTGCATCATTATGCCGTAAAACAAAATATTTTGTATTGTAACAAAATGTAAAACCATTATTGGCTGTAAGTTAAAGATTCACACAATGTTACTAAACTCTGATTTTTAATCATGTGGAGTAAACAGAAAGATGTCAATGTGTCATCCCCATACATTAACACTCAATTTGACAGATGCAAATTGTAAAAATGTATAGAAACTTGACATTTGCATCTGTCTATTTACTCCACATGATTAAAAATCAGAGTATAATGCACAATGTAGCTGTGGTTTTTGTAATAAAAACAAAATAAGATAAATAAAATTATGACGACCTACATCTAAAGCGGATGTCTTAAGATCGTGTCCCAACATTTGCACGAAGTAATCTATTGGTAATTTTTTTAACTTATGACCCGAAACGCAGTGGGATTTGGGCGCAAGCACGGGAGCTAGTTATTCTAATATAATGATTATATACCTGTCCCATATTGCGTACTCGGACGTCGATAGTGATGACTCCAGGTTTCAGCGGTGTGACTCTGACGGACAACCCTTCGGCCGCCGATCTATCGAGCATATCTGTAACAAAATCGGTAATAAGGACATTTCAGTGCGGTTTCATCACATTTCGTGATAAAGGGTCAGACTGATGGGTCCTAAAATCGTGACGTCACATTTTAAAATCATCAGCAATTTTGCAAGTGTAAATAGGAAGTTGGGAACTCACTTTGTATCAGAACATCGTTTTGCTATTTCGATTTGTAAGTGCTGTATATAAGCCTATGCAAATAAGGAATATTTAGACTTTGTTTTCTAGAGTTCGAATCTTTGCCAATACATCTATTGCGCATCTACAGCCATCGCGCTGGGTGTAGATTATACTGCGCCAGTGTTTCTTGTTTCCAGGTCACTTATCCGCCTGGTGGCTTTCCGTCTTTATAAAAAGTATCCAGCAGTATCACCAGCAGGCTCTACGTCACCTGGTTCACCTGTCACATAGTTGGAGTAGGTCCAGTCATACCTAGCGTGTGCGTGGTGGACAGTCTAGCGGAGGTGGGGTCGCGCACGCTCCACGTGAGGCGCGGCGGCGGCACCGGCGTCACCTGTCCATAGTGGAGTAGGTCCAGTCATACCTAGCGTGTGCGTGGTGGACAGTCTAGCGGAGGTGGGGTCGCGCACGCTCCACGTGAGGCGCGGCGGCGGCACCGGCGTCACCTGTCACATAGTGGATAGGTCCAGTCATACCTAGCGTGTGCGTGGTGGACAGTCTAGCGGAGGTGGGGTCGCGCACGCTCCACGTGAGGCGCGGCGGCGGCACCGGCGTCACCTGTCACATAGTGGAGTAGGTCCAGTCATACCTAGCGTGTGCGTGGTGGACAGTCTAGCGGAGGTGGGGTCGCGCACGCTCCACGTGAGGCGCGGCGGCGGCACCGGCGTCACCTGTCACATGGTGGAGTAGGTCCAGTCATACCTAGCGTGTGCGTGGTGGACAGTCTAGCGGAGGTGGGGTCGCGCACGCTCCACGTGAGGCGCGGCGGCGGCGCCGGCGTCACCTGTCACATGGTGGAGTAGGTCCAGTCATACCTAGCGTGTGCGTGGTGGACAGTCTAGCGGAGGTGGGGTCGCGCACGCTCCACGTGAGGCGCGGCGGCGGCGCGCCGGCGTCACCTGTCACATGGTGGAGTAGGTCCAGTCATACCTAGCGTGTGCGTGGTGGACAGTCTAGCGGAGGTGGGGTCGCGCACGCTCCACGTGAGGCGCGGCGGCGGCACCGGCGTCACCTGTCACATGGTGGTAGTCCAGTCATACCTAGCGTGTGCGTGGTGGACAGTCTAGCGGAGGTGGGGTCGCGCACGCTCCACGTGAGGCGCGGCGGCGGCACCGGCGTCACCTGTCACATGTGGAGTAGGTCCAGTCATACCTAGCGTGTGCGTGGTGGACAGTCTAGCGGAGGTGGGGTCGCGCACGCTCCACGTGAGGCGCGGCGGCGGCACCAGCGCCGCCAGCGCCGCGGCCGCCAGCCCGCCCGCCTCCACCCACACCGGCCCGGGGGACCCTACCAGTAAGCTTTGCGTCGCTGCGCGGACTCGTAGTCCTGATATTGGGATCACCTGTTGCGTGAAAGAACTTTAGTTAGACTTCTGTCTCATCTTAGCGAGTAAAAGCTATCGCATTGGAGCTTAGGGGTCAGCTTAGACCATGATTCGGAATTTGGGGAGTCTGGGAACCCATTACATTAACTTTAATGAGCCTAACTCTCGATTTACAAAAAACGAACTTAACTTTGAAGATTGCTCAAACATGGTGTTGTCTCGTCATAAAGTTAACTTCGAAAGCGAAAAGATGATGATTTTTATTAGGAGATAGCAGACATATAAGCAATCGGATCACCTAATTTCCTGCCCATAGATTTGACACCCGTAACAGCAGTGGAGTCACAAATGCGTTCTGTCGACTGCATCTGATACCCATACTCAATCAGCGAAAGAACACAAAAATGAATATTGTGTTTATTGTTGTGCAACTTTTCCCTTCTGTAATTTTTTTTTTCATTAAGTAAAAAAAATTTCATATCATACACCACTTACCTCAACCTCAGCTTCAGCAGTAGCTATTTCAACGTTAGCGATGTCAGTCGCGACCAGTTTAACTCGGCCGGTGCCAGTCGACAGTCCGTGAACAGATCCTGATGGTGAGACCTGAACGAAAAATGCATCGAGATTATACATTGCTATATGTACCGATGAGAATCGGTATGAAAGGGATATAGAGGGTCCTTGTAAATTCTTATCTTTATAAAAAAGAAGAATATAAATTCATTATATTAAAATACGCACGCAATGAAATCGGAGAAAGAAGGCGCAAGGTACAGCGGGGCCATCTAGTCATTAACAAATGCAACTTAATTTAGGCCGATAAGGCAGCATAAACTATGATCCCTATGCACCAACAAAAAAAAACAGTGGAATACTAACATTTATACTATTTATAAAGAAATAACTTCTATAGACAACGACAAGGCTTATAGGTAACCGAAAATACGAAACGCTTGCGCGATGTAATTGGACACAGCGCCATCTAATGGCTCATTTATGAATTAGGGACCATTCAAGTATTACGTAACAGATTTTTTTGGGAAATTTAACCCCCCTCCCCCCATTGTCAGCAAAATAGCGATAAAAAACTTTTTCTTCCTGAATTTACCAAAAGTAAGCAAAGCCAAGACCCCCCCTCCCCCCATTGATGCTTACGTAATACTTGAATGGTCCCTTACGGCCCGAAGCGAAGTGATGGCGGGCCACTGGTTTCGTGATAAAGGTCAGAACGATGGTTTAAAATCATGAAGTCATATTTTAAAATCATGGGCAAAGTTTTGCAAGAGTAAATGGGAACTCACTTTCACTTGGACATCGTTTTGCTTTTTGCAGTAGTTCGAATCTTTGCCAATAGATGGCGCTGGGTGTTGATTATATTGCGCCAGTGTTTCGTCTTTCCAGGTCACTTATACGCCTTATGGTTTTCTATAGAAGTTATGTATATAAAAATAGTATAGATCCCACAAATCTTATAAACGTGAAAGTTTGCTGAAACTTAAAAGTATTGATGGATGGATGGATGTATGTTTGCTTCTCTTTCACGCAATAACTAGCGAATGGATTTTAAAGAAACTTTACAAAAATATAGCTTGTACATCAGAATAACATATAGGCTACAATTGATAAAAATAATAATTTTATTATACTATTTATGTAGCCCAACGCTTGACCACAATCGCACCTGATGGAAAGTGACGATGAGATATGATGATGATACGCGTTTGCCTAGAAGATGTTCACTCTTGCCTTAAAGATGTCCAGATTATAGTGGTCGGGAAAAACTCGGCAGGGAGCTCCACTCCTTATGACCGTATGATAAATTTGGAAGCGAATCGCTTCGTAAGGGCAGGGGGCAAATCAACCGTACCTAGCGTGTGCGTGGTGGACAGTCTCGCGGAGGTGGGGTCGCGCACGCTCCACGTGAGGCGCGGCGGCGGCACCGGCGTCACCTGTCACATAGTGGAGTAGGTCCAGTCATACCTAGCGTGTGCGTGGTGGACAGTCTCGCGGAGGTGGGGTCGCGCACGCTCCACGTGAGGCGCGGCGGCGGCACCGGCGTCACCTGTCACATAGTGGAGTAGGTCCAGTCATACCTAGCGTGTGCGTGGTGGACAGTCTCGCGGAGGTGGGGTCGCGCACGCTCCACGTGAGGCGCGGCGGCGGCACCGGCGTCACCTGTCACATAGTGGAGTAGGTCCAGTCATACCTAGCGTGTGTGTGGTGGACAGTCTCGCGGAGGTGGGGTCGCGCACGCTCCACGTGAGGCGCGGCGGCGGCACCGGCGTCACCTGTCACATAGTGGAGTAGGTCCAGTCATACCTAGCGTGTGTGTGGTGGACAGTCTCGCGGAGGTGGGGTCGCGCACGCTCCACGTGAGGCGCGGCGGCGGCACCGGCGTCACCTGTCACATAGTGGAGTAGGTCCAGTCATACCTAGCGTGTGTGTGGTGGACAGTCTCGCGGAGGTGGGGTCGCGCACGCTCCACGTGAGGCGCGGCGGCGGCACCGGCGTCACCTGTCACATAGTGGAGTAGGTCCAGTCATACCTAGCGTGTGTGTGGTGGACAGTCTCGCGGAGGTGGGGTCGCGCACGCTCCACGTGAGGCGCGGCGGCGGCACCGGCGTCACCTGTCACATAGTGGAGTAGGTCCAGTCATACCTAGCGTGTGTGTGGTGGACAGTCTCGCGGAGGTGGGGTCGCGCACGCTCCACGTGAGGCGCGGCGGCGGCACCGGCGTCACCTGTCACATGGTGGAGTAGGTCCAGTCATACCTAGCGTGTGCGTGGTGGACAGTCTCGCGGAGGTGGGGTCGCGCACGCTCCACGTGAGGCGCGGCGGCGGCACCAGCGCCGCCAGCGCCGAGGCCGCCAACCCGCCCGCCTCCACCCACACCGGCCCGGGGGACCCCCAGCAAGCTTGGGTGGCTGCGTACTCGTAGTCCTGATATTGGGATCACCTGTTGCGTGAAAGAACTTTAGTTAGCCTTCTGTCTCATCTTAGCGAGTAAAAGCTATCGCATTGGAGCCCGGACTTAGTCAGCTAAGACTATGATTCGGGATTTATGGAGTCTGGTTGGGGGCTATCGCGTGTGTTAAATCAGCTAGGTGGCTGACAGTAGACAGGGCTGGTTTTAACTCTACCAACGCCCTGGGCAATATTACTACGGCGCCCTCCAACTGCAATTCAAACATACGAAAAAAGGGCCTGTGGCGCCCCTTTTTATCGCGCGCCCTACGCGATTGCTCAGCCTAACCTATACTCTGATTCATAATCATGTAAAGTAAACAAAAATGAATATTGTGTTTAATGTTGTGCAACTTTTCCTGTTCTGTATTTTTTTTTTCATTAAGTAAAAAAAATTTCATATCATACACCACTTACCTCAACCTCAGCTTCAGCACTAGCTATTTCGACGTTAGCGATGTCAGTCGCGACCAGTTTAACTCGGCCGGTGCCAGTCGACAGTCCGTGAACAGATCCTGATGGTGAGACCTGAACGAAAAATGCATCGAGATTATACATTGTTATATGTACCGATGAGAATCGGTATGAAAGGGATATAGAGGGTCCTTGTAAATCTCTTATCTTTATAAAAAGAATATAAATTCATTATATTAAAATACGCACGCAATGCAATCGTAGAAGAAAGAAGGCGCAAGGTACAGCGGCGACATCTAGTCATAAACAAAAGCAACGTAATTTAGGCCGATAAGGCAGCATAAACTATGATCCCTATGCACCAACAAAAAAAAAACAGTGGAATACTAACATTTATACTATTTATAAAAAGATAGACTTTATAAAGCAACAAATTTAATCGACCCCCAGTGCCATCTATTGGTAGAGAATGGAACTAATAACCCGAAACGAAGTAGGGCAGGCCACTAGTTATTAATTGAATTTAATTTCCGTCAATCCAATCACTGATGAGATGCAAGGTGACTCATCCCCCCTCTTACCTTTGCCGTGCCTGACAGGGTTCATATTCTACTTATTCTGTTTTTACTACCTTTTGTAATATGAATATAATAAAAAAATGTGTTTATTGCTTCCCAAAATAACTTATCAAGAATGTATCATACATACATTTGTTGATTAGGGTCGTTTTAATATGGCATTAATTAATGACCTTACCTCAACATAGTTATTATTGGCAGCGGTGCGGTACCGCAGCGTGGCCAGGTGCGGCGGCGGCCCGCCCTGGTGCCGCAGCTGCAGGCGCGCGCCGGGCGGCATGCGCGTCTTCTCCGGGATGATGCGGAGCGGCGGGATACTAGCACCTGATACAGCATGTGTATTGAAATGTATGGAACAACTTCGAAAGAGGTTTCTGGAGTTCGAATTCGGTGATATTACATTGCCTCTGATAAGATTGAGTGAAATGATGGCTGACACATACGTCATACTTGTGTAAAGGTGCCGGCCTTGGAGAACTGGTCTGCTCCGGTTTACCTAATGCTTAGCTTTTCAACAATTTTCTGTATTACGATTATTGGACTGTAGGAAGTGGTATGAGAGAAATATTGTAATAAAAACTTTGGCGATTAAAAAAAGTAACTGGCGAGTTTCTTGCCGGATCTTCTCGTCAAAATCAACTTTTCAATCCCGGTGGTAGAATAGAATGTGCACTTGTAAAAAAGAAGACTTTCTACTAAAATTGGTACCTGCGCACTAAAGATCATCGCTTTTTTTTCATGCTTCGGACTATATCCTGTTCTATCACGATGACGTAAAAAATAAGACAATAATAAAATGTTACAAAGGACTCCTAACCTCAACTTCAGGACTCCAAACGCCGCCGAGTGACGCACGCACCCGTCCCGCTCCCTCCTTCAGTCCGCATATCAAGCCGTCCTTCACTTTCACGTCACCGCTGACTCGCCACTCGGCGCATGATTGGTTGACAAGTACCTACAATATAAAAGTTTATTTATTCCACATCAAACGAAAAACTATAGAACATTCTATACATATGACCTTACACTTACAATGAAAACATACTCATGTGTACATCGAAAACATTTGTGTTTAAGGGTAAACATTAACATCCCTTTGGACGAACTCTCCTACCAACCATTTTGATAAAAACTAGAAGTCGTATAACGTTTGGAACTTCGCAAAAAAACAAAAAAACTTTGCCTTATTACAAAACAAAGTCTAATGCAAGTTTTGCTGACACTTCTGGATTTCACTTCGCTTCAGTGAAAACGCAAACTAATTTTATTTTGGTCTCCTTTTTGTAAAAAGTGGGTGTATGTATTGTATGTGATATACAATACATACACACACTTCACATACCTATGCGAGATGCCTTTGACTAGAGCCGTGATGGGCATACAGCCGCCCACGCACACGGCGCGGGAGGTCGACACTTCCACGCTTAGGATCTCTTCTATGTGGACCTGACAACAAATAGAAACATTCAGTAACAAATATACAACTTAATTTAAAAAAGAGAGCAGTCTTCTTAATCAAAATAAGATAATTTAAAATATCAAAACCATATTTTATACTAAAACACGAATTAGCACTTAATGAATTTGTCACCATAAAATAAGTTAAGCAACTTTCGGAAAGTAACAAAATAGATTAAACTCTGATTTTTAATCATGTGGAGTAAACTGACTGATCATCATCATACATTATCACTCAATTCGACAGATGCAAAATGTCAAAATGTATAGAAACTTGACATTTGCATCTGTCAGTTTACTCCACATGATTAAAAATCAGAGTATAGGCACAGAATACTTAATAGTACAAGGTACAGAAGACCACTTCTAAAAACCGTTTATGGAAATAAAGACTCAGACTACATAATCTAACGTTGAAATTCCGACCGCCCAGCGTTCAATGCCTACCATTATTCATACCTAGAAGTGCGTTCGCTTCTATCGCAAGCAACTGTCGCGCGTGCGTCGCGCTCGTTCGTGATTTTTACTAATTTTCCCGCGGAGGGGACGCCGCATGTACTTGCAAGTTCGACGCTACACGCGGAGTGGGACAGGCCTGGTATAGGTTAGAACTTATCATGAGCCCATAGCGCGCCATTTTTAGACAAATATAAAAACAGGCGCTATACTCCGATGCGAGTTGCACTTTTTCAAGATGAAATGGACCAAAACCAGCTCATTGCCTACAGGTTGATTTGATGAAAGTAAAAAACATTTAAAATGAGTGAAACAAATACAAGATATCATTTAAACTTGCATATACACAACATACCTCAACGATTTGTTTCTCTCCCTGCACGCACAGGTCGCTAACAAGCAGGTCGTACGAGCCCGGCCCGGGCACGCTCACGCTGAGAGCTCCCTCCGCCACGGACGCGGAGACGCCCTTCGGCGCGTCCACGGAGTAGCGGCCACTCCCGCCCGTGATGGCGACCACGTTGTTCACAGTCTCGCCTTCCCAGGCCACGTTTACCTAGAAATAACGTTGCGATGTTTTTATAAAAACTGATATAAATAAAACTTAAGTGAACTTAAGTGCAGCCCCTGTGCTGTGTTTCGCCGAGTGAGTGAGGGTACCGGAGGCCCACCCGGGGAGGGGAAGGGGATTAAAGGTTGGCAGCGCACGTGTAACTCCACTGGTGTTGCAAGTGTGCATGGGCGGCGGCAATTGCTTACCATCAGGTGATACGCCTGCTCGTTTGCTACCTATCACATAAAAAAAAACGTCCAAACAAACAAATCAAATAAAAAGTGTACTTATACTAAGGGTGCAATTTTTAGCTCAGCTGCCTAAACTAGGAGTATCCTGTATCTTAGGCAGATACAGACTATGACAGATGACTTAAGACATTCAAGAGATTAGTTTTTTCCTTTCTAAAAGGCCCGTAACGCAGCGATATTCAAAGGCGGCAGTTATCAGGTGATCATTTGCTCGTATGGTGCCTCTAGCATTAAAATACACATTTTTCAATTACTAATTTGACAGTCAGACTAGTTTTTTAACTATAACTATGGTTTGGAAAAATCATGAAACGAATTCACGACCGACTCAGCCTCCTATTCACACGAAATATATGCCAAACGCGCATTACGATTCTGCGTAGACCAGAAGCCACTCAGCGGATATTTAATATCGGTAAAATACAAACAAAAACACACACTATAAATTAGCCATTTTTGTAACAAAGTCCAAAAACCTCTACTTACTATATTTGCCCCTGTTTCTGAATCGGCTACGATCTCATGCTGTGGGAACCAGGAAATAATTATAGGACATGCAAATGTAAAAAAGTGCGTTAGGAACAAAGCCAAAGAAATTAGTTTAATAATTAGATTATAATTCTATTTTCAACACATGCAAATACAAGATACATCAACCAGGTAAAATCAAATTATAATGTGTCAATAAGGTCGTGAAATTAATTAAAGCGACACCGCGACGATACTAATGCTGCCAATTGATTTATATTTCGATTATAACAGCCTTGTTGCTTCGTAAATAATTAAAAAAAGAAAGAAATCAATCTCCATAACCGTAAATATTAAAAAAAGAAAAACCAGTGTCCATAACCGTAAATTATAAAAAAAAAGAATCAGTGTCCATTACCGTAAATATTAAAAAAAGAAGAATCAGTGTCCATAACCATAAATATTAAAAAAAGAAGAATCAGTGTCCATAACCGTAAATATTAAAAAAAGAAGAATCGGTTTTTAAGGATCTAAGCAAACAAAAGAATACTTCTAAAATGCATTAGTGCTAAAGAAAAAATATTTAAGTAGTGCTTACTTTGAGAGGATCGCACTTGAGAGGCCCGACCACCCGCGCCTGGACGCTGGCCGACGCCTCCGGGATGCTCACTTTGACGGCCCCGCTCCAGCCCACGGATATCTCGTCTGCTACTATCAACTGCACAAAGTTAAGTAAAGTATCAGCCTATATACTGTCGAATTGCAAGGCACACGCCCCTTCATAGAAATCAGACCCGAGATCACAGCCCGGTACTTAATCAACTGGACAAGAATAACATTAACACGTTCAGTGCCAGCGACTCGCCTAACGAGTCCAAATAAATTTCGTTCATGTGCCGGCGACTCGCCTCGCGAGTCCTCTGTTTTTGGTCAAAATCTCTAAAACGCGGCTGTATTTTCAACTGAAAATTAAAGTATAGACTAAATTTACGCTAATATCGACATTTACGCAATAGCCCGTATGAAAATACGAATTTTATAATTTAAGAAATAAATTCCATTTGAGAGTTCCAGTGAACTATTTTAAATATAAATATAAAATAGAAATTCGAGGAGTTGCGTACAAGAAATGAAAAAAATATAATTACCTGATAGTATTTATAAGGTACAGGCACAGGCGCATACTCCGGATGGGTTCTCCACAAACAGCCGATCAAGAGTTCTGAACTCTATCGCCGGGTGGTGAGGTTCAAGTTCCCACGACGCTCTGGGGCCGCGCTCATCTAGAAGTTCTCTTCCGATTGCGTCGAGGAGCGTCACTTTGAGGGTCACTTCTTGACCAGGTCTTAGCCACACTCTGTAGGTAGTATAATAGAACATTTATACAAATTATTCCAGAGGGAGAAGATAAAGTCTTATATCGAATTATAATGGAACATTAAAAGTATCTTATAATTTAAAAACTTGATATTTCCAATTCAACATTGAGTATGAATGTTTTTTTACTTTTATTACGGCAGACAAGCATTTGATGATTGAAATTGTTTTGATAATAAACTACTCTGAAAAATGTACACTTCTTGTGAGGATCGATCTTGTAAATAATTGTGGTCAAGTCACTCTTGACCAAAATTATTTACAAGATTTATTTCTCCAAAAAATTGTGATACAGTCGGTTTAGGAACTGTAAAATAAAAAAAATGCTAAGAGAAAAATATTTTACGAGTGTCAAATGTCAATGTCAAAAAAATTATAAGAATCACATACTTTTATCACAAGCAGTTCCCTAGGCCGCGGACAAACGAGAACACGATATGTGTCAATGGGGGCTACCGCATGTGGAAAATCCGTTAGATGGCGTACGTACTGAGGTCCAACTTTAACGTCATTGGTCGTTTAGTGACATTTTGACATCTCACATCAAAAATAACCAATCACCGTGTAGATGGACCTCAGTCTACACGTACGCCATCTAACGGATTTTCCACACGCGGTAGTCCCCATTTTTGTCGATCATCAATTTATAAGATGAACACGAACAGTACCTCGGTCCCCCGGAGCAGTTCCCCGGCGTCTCCGAAGGCTCGAGGCGGATACGCGACACGTGCGGCGCGCACGCAGCCTCGAAGTCCACTGACTCGCGCTCGTCGTCCGAGTGCGACACCAGCTCCAAGCGAGAATCGCCTCTCTGTGTATGAATAAGCTTCTATTGTAAGGTCCAAATACATTGGTTTTATAGTTACACTGTATAGTGGCTCGCCTTAGACTTATCGAATCGAGTCCGGGACCCTAAGATCATATCCCGGGGTGGGGGCGGGTGGAAATATGTAATCCACAATAAATAGCTTCATTTACAGAGCTTGACCTATGTCCGAAGCAAATCTGATTGGCAATATAAAACAGACGAAAGGGGGATGTGAACGAAGATTTTGCGAGACAACACCATGATAAGGCATGATTGTCATCAATTTATAGTCATATCAAGTCATGTCATTAGACTATGATTTCCCACGCATTCGTTCGTCACCCAATCTTGTCGTTGTAGGTAGGATTTATATCATACGTAAATAAGTAGGATTACATAAGAAAAATCTTAATGTTACGTATGAGGAATACATTTGCGGAATTTGAAGGTGATGCGGAGTCGAAGAATGGAGGCTACTCCACCGACAAGAGCGACGCTCTTAAAGACGAGACGAAGAAGAGAGAGACAACTTATAAAACAGATTATATAACTTGACATTCACACATGTTCTGTAAAGGACTTAAATTCAATATAGAAATTTTTAATTTAATTTTGAACTTACCCTGCGGCATTTCATCGTGAACAGCTGTATGTCGGGATACCTGTGCGGCGGGGGCCCGTCGCGGCTCGACAGCTCCGTGATGCGGGGCTCATTCGACTGTGGGACTAGCGCTTCTCCTTCGGCTAGCACCTAAAGAAATGCAAACGCTTTATAAAAAGTCATCAGCCTATACACTGTTCCACAGCAGGGCAAAGGCAGGGCAAAGGATCATAGAAATCAAAATGTATAAATAATGACTCCATACTAAGTAGCTTAGTAGTAGTATCATATCAACATTGCTGCTGTGGCTATGCAGAACTTTATTCAACAATATTACCCTTTATACAACTGGCCATTTTGTCATGTTGGCAACACCGCGTGTCAGTCTAGCAACGTCTATTGCGTCAAAGGAAGTCACGAAAACGGATCATTAGGGAACTAACGGAGTTCCAATTTTAACGATTTTTTTTATAACCAACTAGCGGCCGCCCGCGACTTCGTCCGCGTGGAAAAGTAATGTTATTTAGCCTATAGCTTCCTCGATAAATGGACTATACCAAAAAAAAGAATTATTCAAATCGCACCAGTGTTTCGGAGATTAGCGCGTTCAAACAAACAACAAACAAACAAACAAACAAACAACTCTTCAGCTTTATATTAGTAACCAATAGGGTTGCCATACCTTATATCATAAGCAGCAGTGGCGCCATCAATTAATTTCATGACTATTAACGCATTATAGCACATTTTTGCAACATTGCCGAATTTTATGTACACACACATCAAACGCCCCGTTGGTCTAGTGGTTTACATACCGGGCCGTGATCTCGGGGTCCCGGGTTCGATTCCCAGGTCGAGCAAAAGTATATTTCGAATTTTTCGAACATAGCTCGGGTTTGTGATCACCAATCCGCATTAGGCAAGCGTGGTGATTAAGCCTAATCCCATCATAGTAGCGATAACTTGATTTCTATGATGGAGGCCTTTGCCCTGCAATGGGACGGCTGATACTTTACTTTTATTTTTTACACATCAAAGTATATAAAACTGTCAAATTTCTTCAATCGACTCTCATCTTACTGTCATACACATTAGGTTGAATATCAATTGAGGAAATTTGACAAGTTGTTGTAACCTATGTTTGGCTGACTGTACATCGTTTCTTGGGTCTTGAATATTGCTTAATTAATATTATTTTACTAATATGTTCAGAATCAAATGACAGAACAGGATGTCAATCTCAGTCAGGGGAGATTTTGTTTTCATCCCTTTTCCATTATTTCAACATACCGGCAGTGTAGCCCCAACAAGTGCGGCGGCATCCATCGGCCACACAAGCGTGGGCGCGGCGCGCACGGCGACCCGCGTGGTGTCCCCCGCGCGGCCGCGGGACACGCGCACGGTGGACACCCCGCGGGCGGTGTACACGCATTCCAACACGCAGCATGCGCCGTCTGCAACGACCACGTTTAAACGTACAGACAGCCGCACATCAGGTTACTACAATCTGTCAAATTTCTTCAATCGAACCTCACCTTTATGTCAAACGTGTTTGGTTCAATATCAACTGAGGAAATTTGACAGATTGTAGTAACCTCATGTGCGGCTGTCCGTACAATGATTAAGACGGCCTCGGTGACGCAGTGGCTAAGGTGTTCCCTGAAGCATGAAAGGTGCCGGGTTCGATTCCCGGGTCGAGCAAAAAGTATGTCTCGAATTTTTCAGACATAGCTCGGGTTTGTGATCAGATCACCAATCCGCATTAGGCAAGCGTGGTGATTATGCCTAATCCCGTCATAGTAGTTTCTATGATGGATACCTTTGCCCTGCAGTGGGACAGTCTAAAGGCTAATACTTTACTTTATTTTTACTCACCAGCAGGCTCAACCCATAGAGCTGAAGTTACATTGTGCGGCTCGGGCCCTTCGAGTAGTGACACCGCAAACGATCCACAATTACACCTGATAAAAATCAAATTAAGTATTGAAACTTTTACTAAATACACATGTGTGATTTAGATGTCTAACTGCCGCACTCAGAGACGTTAATTAAACCTTAATTGTCACATAAGTAAAAATGTCGACCCTTATTTTAATAGGCCTAAAGACTATCCATAATTAAGATAATGAGCATTAAGGTTAAATGACGTCTCTGAGTGAGGCAGATTAATCTTAGACTGACGACTAAGAAACGACAAAAAAATAAGTAAGGATTCTCTCAGTTGGAATACAAGGGTGTAATGTACTTTATATCTCTGGGTCATTGAGGTAAGCATTTGTAGTTATCATGATATTCACCCACCTGTGGAAATTGTACAGCTCGCCAGTAGTAGGATGGGTGGCCGTGAGCGCAATATGCAGGTGATGCGGCTTGCCAACGCGAGCGTGGCCAGAACTTGACACTTGCACCAGTTCCGGTGGAAGAGACCATACTCTGGAAACACGAAAACATTCATACAATTCAGTTTTCATCTCAAAACGAGAAAAAACTTGGCAGGTTTGCTAAACTTAGGGACAAAGAAATGTAATCCTTATTACAGTTACAGTAAAACTTACTTTCCAAACGCGTGCACATGTGGGTAGTTCTTCAGATGAACGCGCACCTCCAATTCGCCCTCCCCGCGCACTGATACCAATCCCGCCGGAGTGAGCGAGAGGGCACTAATTGATGATGTCTCGGTCACCGTCCAGACCACCGGTTCGTCGCCACCTCCAATATGTTTTAAAGGTACTTCTCTGGAAATTGAAAATACGGAATAATAGTCTAACGCAATATTGAAAATAATTCCAAATTATGAACAATTATAATGCGTCAAGAGTTCTCGAAAAACACTTTTTTGAGGAACTAACACGGTCTCCGCGTCTTATTTTACGAATAGGCTTACCACTATAACGTAAATGACAGTAGCACCACCATTTGTTCTCAAGACTTAATTAACAGAGTACTTAAAACTTAAGTAATTAAACATGTTTTTGTATTCAACCTGCGTAGGCCATTATATGAGATGTTGAGTAATTTGAAAAAAAAAAAACATTTAAATACATACTTAATTGTATCTGTCCATGCTATGAATAGTTCTGGTGGAACAACTCGCAAAGGATCCACTACAATGCCTGACGCTTCTCCTTCAACCTGCCAATCACATACAAAAAGTTCAAGCTTTGCATTGCATAATCACAAAGTTTTTTTTAAATAGAAATAATGCATTGCACCAATGGTAGCAAGAGCATACGAAATACCCGCTAGATGGCAAGCTGTTGGACTGAGATTCAAATTCAACGGTATTGGTTGTTTCGTTCGTCAAATTGACATATCGCATTCAAATATAACCAATCACCTTGTCGATGGACTTCGTGAAGCCAATTTTCGTGACTTGATATTTATCGTAAAACGATTTAAATCAAAAACATGTCATTGAAACACAATAGGGTATGACTAAATTTTTTTATGTGTTTAATTAAAAGACCTCTCAATTTAAGAATTTTATTGAAAGAATTACTCGATTCTGATTTGAATTACCTGAGATATCATAACTTTAAGAGCACATATTTTTGGGCAAGCCCAAAAACGCTCTATACAAATGACTACGGGCGAGTAACGTCACATGCTCGTATCCTATATGCCCGACTAGTAAATTTTGTTTGGTAGCTATATCAAATGTTTCGTTAAGTAAATGGTTTGATAATAAAAGTTGGTGAAAAATGTACGGGTAGTTCAATGATATAATTATTTTTTTAAATTGTAATACTTTAAAAATGGACTTGCCCATGAAACTTTGAATGCTCATAAAACCAGCTAGACGTTATATTTTTAACAGAAAATTTTGGCCATTGGTTCTTAACTTATTTACCAGTATTTTGGAAAAGTATAAATATTTTTTACTATATCGAGATTAGTCAAATATCCTATTACTAGGACTTACCGTCTTGTGTAAAACTTTTCCGGCAATCGAATGAAGTCTCGCTGTCACAGTCACGGGGCCCACATTCCTCGCCACCGCGTCCGTTATCGTCCCATTCTCTGTCGACCTGAGCAACTCCACATCAGCCGCCCCGTCCACCGACAGCCGGATCAACGTATCCTTACCAGCGGTCAACGGGTGCCCAGCGGCATCCAACACAACACAATGCACAATAAAATTCTCTCCACGTATTAACAAATTCGAAGGCCGCAACGCAACTCTTATACTATGAGGCTCAGCGACAGTCAAAGTCGCAGTTGTGACTTCAGTGACACCAGACATTAAAGTGACAATGGTGGTTCCGACTTCTTTTCCCCGGACAAGACTGACTTTGTCCTCTAAGTAGGCTAGGCCTGTGTCAGGGACAGTGACATAGTATAGTGTTTCTGAGACATCTTGCACAGTGAGACGACCAGCTCTTGCTCTTACAACTCTGAAAAACAAAACAGAATAAGATTGTACAGGCAGTCACAAATCAGAGGGCCTAATTTGAAGTGGACTTTACGACCGAATCGGAGTTCCCCTTCCTTTCACTCGCGCTGTGCGTATTTTTGTTTGAATGGGATAGCTATATTCTCATTCGCTACGGGACCGCTTCGTTATAAGCCACCAGATTACAACAATTAGTCTAAGTTCCTCAGTGAATATTAAACCAAGAGTGATTTTAAATTCAACATTTTACAGATTTCAGTATTCAAATCAATGTATATTGATACAGATAGAAATGGAAATTCCAATCATATTTCTTTTTCCAATTACAAATTGCCAGCAACGAAATAACGCTTTTTTTATAATATTAGTAAATTGAATTGGTGTGGAAAAGGCTTAGAATAAATAAATTAGTTAAGTACATACTATAAAAAAATTAAGTAGGATTACATTTTTAATTCTTCTGTTGTTTGATATCTGTAACACTAGTGCTTAAGCTACTTAGTGGAGAGTCAGGTCACATGAATGAGATATTCCGTGAATGTAATTTACTATAAAAAATACAATGTCTTACTTGTATCGTACAGTATCTCCAGGGGCGATGAAAGCCGTGGCAGGCGTGAGGACCACGCTGGCCACAACATGTAGTGAGGCATCTGTGCAGATGTTTCCGAGGCAGACGGTGAGACGACACTCGCCCAACGCTTGGCCATACAGTAGAACTGTGTAGGCCCGCTGTCCTATTGCTTCAAGTTCTGTGGTCCCTTTTGGGGCCTCGTAATCTGTGTCGCGCCATCGTACTAGGCTGTCGGATAAAAAACATCCATACTAATATTATAAATGCGAAAGTAACTCTGTCTGTCTGTCGTCTGTCTGTTACTCTTTCACGCCAAAACTACTGCAACGGATTTAAATGAAATTTGGTATACAGATGGTCTAGACCCTGAGAAAGGACATAGGCTACTTTTTATTGCGAAAAAGGGGTTGTAAGGGGTTAAAAGGGGGGGTAAAAAGTTACTTTTCCACGCGGACGAAGTCGCGGGCGGCCGCTAGTATTTAATAAAACAAGGAATCATATCTTACGATAACAGAATAATACTCTTAAATTTGAAACTGGTCACATTTATTTATGTTACTATCAGTATTTAAAATAAGGATTGTATCTGATTCTTTAAAAAATATTATAACATACTGTTATTAAAGATCTAACAAAAGAATAACTTACGTAACAATATTATCTTCGCCAACGGTGTTGCCAAGGTTTTCTATCGACCAAGTGAAACTAACTCCATCCAAAGTTGAGAATTTATTTCCTTAAAAAAAGAGAACAGGTTTTTTAATAAACAGTTGCCTTTATACAATATCAAAGGTTCATAGGCCTAGTTTGATAGTCTAACAAGGGAGACCCAATCAATAAGAAGTGGATAAGTTAAAAACTTAAAACAAAATACCTTGACTATCATAAGCTGTCACTTCAAAAGCCTCAGGTGCTTCTTCCAGGTACAACTTCATAGTGGTACTCATCACTTTCAAAGAGCTTATCTTGTCTATGTCCACATCACCTCGCAGTATCTGGAAACATTTAAATCTTAATTTCTTTAAAAATCACAAAATATCAAATTTTGTTATGGTTCTCAATCATCACTTAGTTCTCAACCTATTAATTTCAAAGTTCAGTTCAGTTGGATGTTTCTAACTCCTAGCTTGCTCTATCACCTGTAACTGCAAGAGATCCACATTCACAGCAGCACTAAAGATACACATGTCCCTAGACATCTACAAACAACAGGTGGCTGCCAGACTGACACAAGTAGGAGTCTGGGAAAAAAAACCGCTTATAGCCACACTATACAACCAATAATTTTATTCCATACCAAATAGAAGTGTGACCAATGGGGTAAATGAAATGTGCATTTAACATCATCATTCATTTGATCAGCTTCATTGATTGTTAAAACCTCTGTAGGTATATAAAAGGAAAAATGAAGAGATAAGATAAACTATTTAATATTTGATATCACACTGCAAATTCCATTGTTTAGGTAAATAAACTTAGTTGACCACTGTACTGATCAACTTAAAACTTTTTTTTATCAAATTTTATTCTGTTGACAAACCATCAAGACAAACCAAAACAGCTCAGCTTCTTTAGATAATACTCATGTAAAGTAATGTAATAATGATGTGTATTTTGTTTATGATTAGCAAGAAGGAATAATCTTGGAGCACCTTTTATGATGGGCATTACTTCAAGGGGCAAGTTCCCGCCATTAATAGAAATTGTTTAGAAGCTATTACCTCGCCTGTGTGGACTTCTTCGGCTAGAATGATGACGGTGCCGGGCGGCACGCATCTTTTGGATACGGAGACACGCGCCGCTCGAGAGCAGGTATTCTCGTACAAAGGTTCAAGATCTATGATGTCATCGCGCGACAAACTCCTATATTACAAAAAACAACGAATGTATCTCTCGTTTAATTGATATAAAGGAAGTTATTAGGGTTAATATAAGCAAATTAAACACTCACCAAGAATAACAGCCCCCCTCAATGATTTCAAAAGTAAAATTAACATTCAAATTTTCGAACCATGGTAAAAGCACTCTTGGTGTATTTATTTTAGCGCTTTCGCACGAATAATTGCATAAGTATAAAGATATCGCAAAAAACACACTTTTCAGCGTGTTATCCATATTTATTTAAGTGTAATTACATAGAAAAGTACGAAAGTTTACTTTCCATTTAATATAACCTGTAAACACAACTCGCGGATTTCAAAATGTTTGACAATATGTTTTTTAACCGACTCTGATTTGGTCACAGATAAACAACAGAGAGTTGTAATGCTATGTATACTTCGACGACTTCTCTAGGAATAATGGAATAGTATAATCTATGGTAATTTCTCTTTAATAACGCCCAAGGCCAAAACGATGTGAAAAGAAAGTAGAACAAAAAAAAATAATGTCAAAATGGTAGAAATGGCTGCTTGTGTTAGTCATAATTTGTGTCGTATTTTATGTGATTTTTGTAAATATAACTCAACATGAACACGAAATCCTATGAAATTTGATTGAGACGCCTTAATAACTCCGTGACAAATTAGAACACAACGCGCTAAAACATTAGAAACCACTATGTCGTTAGACAAGGCTACAGAAATAAAAGGCAATGAGATCGATAAAAGCAAACGTCGTCATAAAACTGACGACACTGTTGTTGCGACAGCGGCTTTGAGTGGTGGTGAAGATACATTGCAACAATATACAAAGATGGAGAACGTAGATAGCGCGGGGAAGCCTACGGAGCTGTGTTTACAAGGCAACTCACACTTGATGTCGAGTACTACTAGTAGTTTGGCCGATACTCCCGGTGATTCTGGTGTTTTGTGTTTAGACAGTGAAGCCTCGGAGGCCACCAGTCAGGCGCTTATGTCTCACAGCCTCATAGGTGCCGAGGAATTAGCGTGCGACAGCCAGTACGATGCTCCACCATCCTGTTCACAAGACATGATCAAAAGTACCACTAGCAGTCTCATGACTCGCAGTGACATAGACAATCAAAATATTGGAATTCCCGATGACATAGTGCCAGAACTCCTCGTTGAATCACTCAAAAAACCATATGAAAACTTACCAGATGTAGTTTTAAAAGCATTAGAAAGTGAGAAGGTTTGTACAGATGAGGTCAAAAAGCCAGCACTCAGAACAAATGAGCCCAAGAAGTCATTGTCTGAAGATATTGTTTACAGGCGAAGATGTCGAAAAAAGTCACAAAGTGGGCCAAGTTCCCAAAAGAAGCGGGTTTCATTTCATGAAGATATTTTAAATAATACTAAAACTGACAATATTCATATAGAGCGTGGGTTTGTTTCATACGGTCCTGATAGTGCATACTGTGATAGATTTAGGCAAAAGAACAATATTATGACTGATCGGTTCTCCTGGTGTGCTTCAGGAGACCGACCTAAATATGCTGCAGATGTTGCTCAGCAGACTATGTCTGATATTTTAACTTATGGTGACCCAAAAACTGACAGAAGTGGCATATTTGAATATTGCCAAAACTTTGAACAAGAAAACCAAGACAATAATGATAAAGAGAACAATAATGGTTCTAGACCTACTGGTAAGCTTTATGGATGTGACTCTAATAGCTCAGATTCTAATTTTAGTTGTGACTCTGAGACTTCCTCCACTGACTCATCATCCTCACATTCCAACTCCAATAAAACTGAGACAACCCTTTTACACAGAAAATGTGATAAAACACAAAAATCATACTCCTGTGATGGTTTTGAAAATAATGGGCATGTGGCATTTATGAGGAAAACCTACTTTTCTGAAGCAGACATTGACCAATCCCATGACAGGAGTAAGAAGCCTCTTGAAGTGCCCCAAAGCCCTAATACCGTAAAATCTGTATTGAAAAAGAAAAGATACATACCAACCAACATTGTTGAAGAAAGAAAACAACTTAGAAAAGGGCTGCACTTACTTGATGCAAACAATATTATAGACTCTTTGAAAAACTTTTACAAAAACTTCAATTTCAATTTTGCACCTGAAAAAGGTTTACCTGAAAATTGCCTGGACTTGACCAATGTTGTGGAAGCATTACCTTGTGATGTAAACCAAAACCAAAGACTGTTATCTAAAAGTTTGGATTCTGGAATACAAGCAGAAGATGAAGATGATTTTGTTGAAATCAATCTGAATGGCCAACCACTGGAAGCTGAAAAACCCAAAGATATTGCAGTATCTTCCAAAAATAATGTGACTGAAGATCGAACCCCTAACGAAGGGTCACCGCGGCATAAACTGACTTTAGACATGAGAAATCAACTTGACAAAAAATCAAGCAAAGCTGATGCATTCCCACCAATAAACAAGTATGTTGTAAACTGTGAGAGCACTGTGTATGAACACAAAGGTGTTTCTTACAGCTTATGTCCATGATACATTCCAAACTGCTTTTGATGCCCCTAAAGAGACTTTTGTTCCCATACCTGAAAGTACCCCAGTTAAAGAACTGGTATCAAGTTCAAGTAAATCTGACTTGACACCAAAGCAATCTGATGTGGAGACATCCAGCCGTACATCAACTCCGAGACGACAGTTCAACAAAAACGTCCAAGATGAAACTGAACAAAAGAATGGCATTCCTAAACACTTGTCATCACCAAAGAAACAAAATGTTAACAGGTACAGTCGAAAGTCTGCATCCACCATTCAAAAGGCGACCGATGAACCTGCTCAAACAAATAGTGACAACTGTTCAAATACTGACAACTCTACCTTGAAAGGAGCTGAAGATTTCAATGAGGAATATTTTGACAGTCCTGCCAGCCAAAAATTGCAATCTGACAAGTCTGCCTTATTAAATAGGTATTTGAAAAATGTGTACCAAAGGAAAGACCTTGAACTCAAGATAAAGAATAATAAGTTCTTTCAATTCAAACTTAGAATGGAAAAGCATTTTCCTAGTATCATATTTCCATTAAAAGATGTGTCTAACACCTTTCACATGTCGGCGGAGAGGATGTCTCGCCTCATAGACAAAGAGGTGATTGAGAACAAAAGGTTGTCGGTGCGGCTCCTCACAGCTGACGAGCCGTCATACTTTGACAGCTTTGAGGACAATGTGGCTATTGAATGTAACGAGAAACTACGTTTGAAGATATTCACCTACCCTAATGAAACATTAAATAGGGTAAGGAATTTAGAAATAGCATCTTTATTATTTTTTTTATTTTGATATAGGAAGGCAAACTAGCAAGCGGGTCACCTGATGGTAACTGAACACTGCCGCCCATGGACGTCAGCTACACTAAAGAGTGCGGATGCGTTGCCGGCCTTTTAGGATGGTATAGACTCGTTTTTTGAAGATTTTAATATATTTATTCGCTGTTCAGACCGGTTCGGAAATGCCGCTGCGAGTAGTTGATTCCACAATGAGGAGATGCGTGGCAGAAAATGTCGAGTAAAGCGCACTGTAGTGGATCACCATCTATCCAGATGGCAGATCCAGATTTTACAAACTAATAGACATTGAGGTACAAAATTTTTTGTGTTTGTTAAAATTAAATTAAATTGTTTTCAGATGATGAAAGTCCAATCTCCATACAATATGGACGATGGCTCATGGTCACCGATGCTGGTTTTCATCACCGATTATGCCCTTTATGTTGCCAGTGTGAAACAAGGTGGTACCGAATATGACATACTGTGTCGACTGCCACATAATGAACTTGATGCAATCGCTGTAAGTACATAATTAAATTATATTAGGTTATTTACCTATTGATATTGTTATAAAATATTTACAGAAGATAAATTCGACGGACCGATGTAAACATAGAGTTGTTATCTATTGGTATAGTATAAAAACTGTCAGTAGCATGAGCCAATCCAATTAATGTGCATCAAGTGATTTTATAGTATGTGGTCACTGAAATACAGGCTTCTGCACTGCGGTAGCCCTGCCGACTTGTGTACGCCAAACGCGCGGATATGTGTCATATATCACCCCTCTCCCCCTACACCCCCCCACCCTCAAGGATCTTTTTCACAGGGATACTTATGCCTTTAACAGTACATCAAGCTACTGGCTGTAATTACACTACAATGTTTAACGTGACCTTTAATTAGATAACATGGCATTACTATTTTTGTTCCACTAGAAATATTCTAGTTATTATTAGTTTCCATACACATGAGAGAAAATAATGGAAAAGGGTCGTAATGTAATACTGTCGCTTAGTTTAGCATTAGCACAGATATTATAATAAATCTTGGCCTTTGAAATAAGAGTCGATCACGCCTCCCTGCCTTGTGCGAACTTTACGTTGCAGCAACTTTAATCTTATGACTTTCTAGCGGCCGCCCGCGACTTCGTACGCGTGAAGTTAAGAGATTTTTCATACAAAAGGATCTTCCCGCTAATTCCCGTCCCCGTGGTAATTTCGGGAATTCCTATACCTAAGCTACGTCCTTTACAAATTTCAAGTGACTACGTTTAGCCGTTTTAGACTGTGCTTTGTTAAGTCAGTGAGTCAGTCGGTTTCTCCTTTTATATATCTATTTTCTATACTGGTTATAAAGAGATAACTTCTATAGAAAACAACAAGGCTTATATGTAACCCGAAAACACGAAACACTGGTGCGATGTGATCGACACCCAGCGCCATCTATGGCAAAGATTAGAACTACGAAAATAGCAAAACTATGTCCCGAAACAAAGTGAAGGCAGGCCACTAGTTTAGTTTATTTGGATACTTAAATACTGCACTGCAATAATATTTGTATATTTCAACAAACAGGTGGGCCCCAACGCGCAGTACATCCAGATTGTAGACATAGCCGGCAACATCGCGTGCTCCGTTGTGACCGCGGAGGCGTCGCTGGGCGCGCGCCTGGCGTCCTCCCTGGAGTGGAGCGCGCGCACCTCCCCGCTGCGGATCGCGCGGCCGCCTGCCATGCTGCCGCTCAACTGCCGGCATCTGGCTGCGGCGGTGGCGAGGCAACGGCATGAGAAGAGGGTATGTCAAGTTTCTTCGTGACAATGCTCGGGTGACTGCGGAGGCGTCGCTGGGCGTCCTCCCTGGAGTGGAGCGCGCGGCCTCCTGCGATGCTGCCGCTCAACTGCCGGCATCTGGCTGCGGCTGTGGCGAGGCAACGGCATGAGAAGAGGGTATGTCAAGTTTTTTCGTGACAACATGTTGACGGTTGAATTGAATTTTGAGTGAGCAGAAACTATGATGTAAATTTTAACAATACTAAATATAAAGTGCAGTTAAAATACTGCAATATACAGAATGTTGTTCAGAATGGTTGTGACGTGGTTAAAGGAATGTAAACGTTCAAAGATACCTGTATAAAAAAACCCAGTATTTTTTTCTTTACCACATATCATACCAGCTTCGTAGTAAAATGTAAACATATACCAATCTGCATCTATAATAAACGGTTGAGTTCAAAGGATGCATTAAACGTATCTGTATAAACATAAACTGTAGTTCTTGACCTCTTGAACTCAGAAAATGTAAGAGCGGATTGTGTTATCCCATTCATAACTGATTTATTTATGCAATTGCTTATTCTTCTAGTACGACTGTGATGTGATTTATCAGGGATGTCAAGTTTAATCCCCTTTATACAAAACGGAGACTAAAGTTAGGCATGGTTTAAAACTGATGCTGTCACTTTCATTTTCGACTTTTATGAAAGTGACCAAGTAACAAGAGGAAACTGAGGGAAGGAGAGAGGGAATGAGTTTCTACGTTATCCGAAATAAAAAGCAACCTTTGACAGAATTCTTTCCTATTCGAATTTATTTCAATAGGATCGTACAGAGCTGTAGTCCATTTGTGACTTATTGTGACAGTGTTTTTGTTCTGCCCATTGCGAAATAACTTACGCTATTTTTTTATTACTTATTCCACCCAAATATCCATAGTTGTATTTGTCCGTTAAAATTTTGTTTTTATTTCTTTGATCAGTCGCACGATAACGACACCGCTTTTGAACGCAGAGAATCGCCAAAATGCGACTCAGCATCAATTCTGTCGCAAAATCGCCGATACTGAAAGTATCATGTCTGTGTGGCACTTACTTCACACGGAAACGAACTGAGCTTGGACAATTTCCAAGACTTGTAGTCATTTGTCAGTTTTATAGTGTAGCGTTTTAAGTAATGGACTCGTTGTTTTGGGTTCAGACTTTATTTATTGTTTCGCATAAGCTGACGTAATAGAAAAAGTTTATGTACAGACAGCCATAGATCAGGTTACTACAATCTATCGAATTTCCTCAATTGATATTGAACCTAATGTGTTTGACAGTAAGAAGGAGCCGATTAAAGAAATTTGTCAGTATACAAACTTTGATATGTTGGCCGCTGTTCATACATTCGTGCGTTAATACAGGGTGTATTTGTGAACATTTACATTCCTTTAACCACGTGTTCTACCAACCATTTTGAACAACATTTGTGCTATGACTTTTGGAAAATCGTATAAAAAAATTCAACTTCCTATACAAAGCCGGTCACGTGACTTGGTCATTTTGTAAGGGGAGTTGAATTTTTTTTCGAAGAATTTGGAAAAGTTATTGAACAAATGTTGTTCAGAATGGTTGGTAGAACACGTGGTTAAAGGGATGTAAATGTTCACAGATACACCCTGTATACAAGAATCAATTGACATCATTTTTCCATGAAAATCTAAGAGTAAAAAACATAATGACATCAATAAAGGGTGGTATTGGTAAAATATTACATTCCTTTATCTACGTCTTCTACCAACCATTCTAAACATTTTTGGTGATACGACTTTTGTAAATTCGTCGAAAATTGTACCCCTAAATGACTGACCGGGTCACGTGGACCGGCTTTCTTGAATTTCTTTTTAATTCAACTTTCCAAAAGTTACATAACAAATGTTGTTCAGAATGGCTGGTAGGAGACGTGGTTAAAGAGATGTAAAACTTTACTCATGCACCCTGTATTATTCAAGAGGCAAAGTCAAACAACGATATAATAAGTCAAGACACCTGTTGTCGACAGATACCCGAGATATTGTACTACGGGCGAGCATGCTCGGGCGACGCGGGCGACCGACTCATCGAGGCTCCTGGCGCCTTCGCGCCCCCTCTAGAGGGCTACCTCATGTGCCGGACCGACAAGACGCGACGATTCGAGCCTTGCTACTTTCTGCTCAGGTATATTACTTAAGATATTGATATAGTGTACTACTGGCAGACGTGCTCAAATGACCGTCTGATGGAAGCCCCTTGGCCCTCGCCCCGCTTCTTTGAGGCAGACCTGCAAGTCGTCGCATTTCGAACCATGCTACTTTCTGCTTAGGTTTCTTAAGCCTTTCGTGTCACTTGGTAATTAAGTTAACAATTAGCCCTTAATGTTTATAGCTAGTGGCTTACTACAAGCTGTTTTTACTTTGATTAAAAATCTATAACTTTCATGTGTGATGTCATAGGTCCTGAATGTGGTGACTATTGTTTATAATTTATGTTAGTCAAATAGAATGACAATTAAGGACCATCTACTTCAGAAATAATTCCGTTACTATTATTTCAGTTGGATAAGGCCAGGGAAGGAAAACCTACTGTATAATAATAATTTTGCTCATTTGTAAAGGCCATATGACGTCATCTTTCAATTGCATTGTAATAGTAGTATTAATAAATGAACGGGTTATCGTCACATCTACAAAGTAGTGAGTTAGAGACTGGGATACTTGATTCATAAATGTATTTCTGTTTGATATTGTTATAATATTCTTTGAGTCGCTAGGTTAAACGATAACCTCATTGACTTACCTATTGGAGGTTTGCATACCTATGTAAACAACTGTGAACTTGTATTCGATATTTTGACTTATGTTCTAGACTAGAGATAGTGTTATTAACTGTATTATCAAGTACAAGTAAAGGTTGGATTATTGTGAAAAGTAAATAATAGTTTGTAAAATTTATTACAACGCCCTCTTGGTTTAGTGGTTTAAGTATCGGACGTGATCTCGGGGTCCTAGGTTCGATTCCCGAATCGAGCAAAAAACGGATTGGTGATCACAAAGCAGACGCGGCTTATGTTCGAAAAATTCTTCGTTAGGCAAGCTTGGTGGTGATTAAGCCTAATCCGATCATAGTAGCGATGAATTGATTTCTATGATGGAGGCCTTTGCCCTTCAGTGGGACAGTATATAGCCTGTTACTTTAATTACACATTTGTTACTTAACCCAGGGCTGGCGTTTTACACTGGGGCCCTCACTCCCCTGACGGAATCACTCCCCTGCCCAACAACATCGCGCTGCGCTCAGTCGTCGGGCGTCCGAAGATACTTGGACTCGTCTCGGCGGCCGCACTGCTTCGAGATCGCGCTCGGGGACTCCAGCCGACTGCTCCTCGCCGCGCCTGATGACGCCACGGCCTCGTCGTGGCTTCAGTCTTTGCTGCTACATGCAGCTCAGGTGAGATCGCTTCTACTTACTGGATTGTCTAGCTATAGTCAGCGGGTCCCGTAGATGTGGCCTCGTGTAGTGTCGGTGGCAGACGCGAATGCTACTCGCTGCTCCTAATGATGCCACGTTCTCGTTCTCTATGCCGCGCAGGTCAGACCTGCACTTCAACATACTTTGATTGTCTAGCTAGCCTTAGTCGTCGGGTCCAAAGCTATCTGGACTCTTCCAACCGACTGCTCCTCGCCGCGCCTGATGATGCCACGGTCTCGTCTTGGCTTCATGGCGTCATGTTGCGGAGCGCACCGCATGTCGAACGCGTAGCAATGCTATTATCATCAGTTGACAAAAGCGTGCTAAAGATACTTGGACTCGTTAACTTAAGTTTGCTTCGAAATTAATGTTTTTTTGTTTGTTATTAAATTTATTTACCGCTTTATTTTAATGTGATAGGTAGCAGACGACCAGGCGGATCACGTGATGGTAAACAATTGCCGCCGCCCATGGACACCTGCAACACCAGTGGAGTTACAAGTGCGCTGCCAACCTTTTATCCCCTCCCTCATCCTCTCGGTACCCTCACTCACTCGGCGAAACAGAGCACAGGGGCTGCTTCACGCCGGTTTTCTGTGAGGCAGTGGTATCACTCCGGTCGAGCCGGTCTATTCACACACAGTTATGAACGTTTTTACGTTTTTCAGGCATTAGAAGAGAAAGACGGCGCTAAGAAGGTGGACCCCCTCGCGGGCCAGCCGCCCCCCGCGTGCACGGTGCTGGTGACGCCCACCGAGGTGATCAGCCTGCGGGACACGCTGGACATGGCCTTCGTGGCGGGCGCCGCCGCCTACCTTAAGGACCGGGGCTCTGAGGCACTGCTCAAAGGTTAGTGCACACACGTCTAACTTTGAAATTCCTAAAATCCCGTAGTATCATTGATGGTACTACTTACTTACTTACTATGCTGGCTCAGCGATTCAAAGTGGGTCTTGGCCTTCGACGTCAAAGTTCGCCATTTTTTTTGTTAGAGGAAAATCAACTGCTGGTGACGGAACCGAAGATCTTCCGAAAGATTCTGGGACCAACCAAAGAAGAAGATGGGTGCTGGATGCACAGGTTCAACCAGGAGATCGAAGACCTGATAGCTGAGCCGAATATCATCGGGGAGATAACATCATCCCGACTACGCTGGCTCGGACACGTGGAGAGAATGGGAGAGGATGCAGCCAAAAGAGCCTATCTGGGACGACCAATGGGGCGACATCCTGTGGGTCGTCCGAGATACCGCTGGAGGGACGAAGTCGCCAAGGACCTCAAAGCACTCAACGTGCACGATTAGGCGAAATTGACACAGGACCGCAAAAATATTATGGTACTCCTTTTTTTTTACAGAATACATCGAAGAAATGAGGACTGACGTCGAGATTCTAGCCTGTGGGTCCATCAAGAACTTGACAGCCTTCAAGATTCCCGACACGGACGAGAACTGGTGCTGTTTGGTGAGTACAAGGGTCCCTTACCGATGAGGCGACGAAATAAGTTTCAACGAATTTTCAGAGGAATGGTTGGTGCAGGCCGCGGCACGTAAGTGTAGCGCTCGGCGTAAGTAGTGGGGATTTTCCATTGTTGATTTCTGTGAACTCAAAGTCACCGCTAGACTTATTTCTGGATCTTGAATTTCCATTTCCTTATTGTTTTAACGCCTGGTCCCTAGGTGATCGACCTCAAGGTGTTTTTAACTGAATTCAGCTGTTTTAGGGTTATCAAAGGCTATTTTTGTATAAAATTTCACTGGCTAATGCAAAATCCGATAGATATCGTAACGTTGACATCAGGTCCAACATCGAGTGGATTGGTTACATTTTGACGTATCATGTCAAAATTATGAAGTTATGTCATGAAACAACCAAAGTCGTCAAAGTTGGACCTGACGTCAACGTAACGCCATCTATCGGATTTTGTATTTGCAAAAACCCTCATTACTCAGAAACAGATTTTACTTGAATGGTCCCTAGTCTACAGTTTTCGAAATGTTATACCCTTTCCTTGGCACATTTGATTATGTAGTGTTGTCATGTGCGCAGGAGTGGGCGGTGTGCGAGGCGCGCGAGCGCGGCGCGGGGCTGGCGCTGGTGCTGGGCAGCGGCGCGGAGCTGGAGCGCCTCATCGCCGCCGTCGAGGACGCCTACTGCCGCCTCACCGTCAGTAACACATACACTACCTACAGGGTGTATCTGTGAACATTTACATCCCTTTAACCACGTGTTCTACCAACCATTCTGAACAACATTTGTTCTATGACTTTTGAAAATTCGCATAAAAAATGTTCATCTTTCCATACAAAGCCGGTCACGTGATTTGGTCATTTTGTATCGGGAGTCGAAAATTTGGCAAAGTTGTTGAACAAATGTTGTTCAGAATTGTTGGTAGAACACGTGGTTAAAGGGATGTAAATGTTCACAGATACAACCTGTATACACGAATAACACAAATAAAGCCCCTTTAGCATTTAAGATCAATAAAAAATTTAACTGTGGGAGAGCCACGCTTCGGCATGAATGGGCCGGCTCGACCAGAGTGATACCACAGCCTCGCAGAAAACCGGCGTGAAGCAGCCCCTGTGCTGTGTTTCGCCGAGTGAGTGAGGGTACCGGAGGACTACTCGGGGGGAAGGGGATAAAAGGTTGGCAGCGCACTTGTAACTCCACTGGAGTTGCAAGTGTCCATGGGCGGCGGCAATTGCTTACCATCAGGTGATCCGCCTGCTCGCCTGCTACCTTACATAAAAAAAGCAAAAAAAAAATCAACTGTTCCATACAAAAAAAAGGATAAATCCATTCTGGGAACTACGATCGCACGATACTTGCCTATTGTTACTGATGAAATTAACTTAAATGTTTATAGCGTTTTTAAAAAACGGTCTTTATAACATGTGTGACCGTTTGCAGAGCGAACCGTTCCCGCTAAGCGTGGTGGAGGCGGGCAAGTCCGCGTGCAGCGCCGCGCACAGCAAGTACGACGCCGCCTGGGGACACATGCTGCCCGCGCACCACTGAGCACCAGTACACCTACCCTCCCAGGTGGGACACTATTATACCACCCTACTCCATGCAGACAAGTCAACGTGGGACCCTGCAACACTATTCGTTCCACCATACAACTTCTTCATGCAGATCGATTTCGGCGGGTAATAAAATTGAGACAACATCACATACATTGTCCTGGTCCCAAACTAAGGTTTTCCCTTGTACTATGGAAACCAGAAACAACGAAGGAACCACAAACACCCAGACCCAACACAAATATCTGTTTCATCAACAAACATTTGTGTTGGTAAGGGAATCGGACCCGACCCTTGCGTCTCAACCGGCGCTAAAACCATTGCGCCAAACGGGTCGTCAATTACCGAAATATTCCTGTAACGTGGACCTTGTGAGAGATGACATGCATGCCAATAAACTCATCGAGGTGGATGCCCACATTGATGAATTTTTGATTTTGTTGGGACCCATCCGAGACAAAACGCTAAGATGGTGATGATTATATAACGTGGACCCCTTTAAGGCTCCATTAAGGTTTTCCTCATATAATTATCAGAGTGGAATAGGAGGACACTTAAACACATCCAGCCGCAGCTATGGTAAATGGAATAAGAACACTCAGATTTTTGGAATTATTATAATATAATAAATGGTGGTATTTGCAACATGCACCATGTTATGTCCCATTGAGAATTGTAGATAAATATAGTCATGAACATGGTCCACAATACATCTCATCTTCACTTAACATCAGGTGAGTTCGAATGCTTGTCTGTAGTCAAAAAAATCTCTAGGAATCGATATCAACATGAGTATCCTTAATTTCGTCTGCTGTATCATTCAGTAATGGTTAAAGGAATAGTGTTGTACGGACGTTGCGTACATACTTCGATTAGATAGTATAATGTGTGATTTATAATAGGATACCAATTTTCAGTAAATCACTGTCGTATTACTCTAGTATTATCGAAGCATCTTTAATTTATGCTTTATTGAAATCTCAAAAGAAAATATTAATTCGACTGACTTACTCAAGAAATATAATCTATATTTTTGACAGATCTTGTATAAAATATGATAATTGTCTTTATTCAGTATCCTATATGAATTACACATTATACGGGTTGGATTTATGTACTGCAGAAATGGACTTTGGGAATGGTTGCTGAGAGCACAACTTAGTTAAATTGTACTTTAATTATTATAATTACTGCTTCCTCACGTTATACATAATGCCACGTGTAAAGTGTAGTTAGCAGCTAGCCGCTGTTGAATAAGTAGGTTTCAATGTTTCCTAGTTTTTAGGTCACAAGTACTCCATAGTTTTAAATGAAATACTCGAATCTATCGCTTAAACTTGAAGTCATATCCAAATTGTTGTAGGTCAATCAAAAATGTTAAAAATGATAATGAATTGTAAAGAGTTCCCTAAGAATGTATTTTAGAGGTAAGACTAGAAATGTTTGTAATCTCTCTGAAGATCCCGCGGTTGCGAACTCCAATTTTTCTTCATACAATTATTGGATGTTAAAAATGTATGTTAAAATTAGATAATAGTTTAATTTAATGAATTCAAATCTGACAACTTATTATTTTACCAGAATTTATTGATATTAATCGTAACATGATGATATTGAGTTATTTACAAGTGGGTCACGAGATCCCGAGTATCTTTGATTAACAACAGCAATATGGATATTGCCTGATATAGTATATTTTAGAGATCATCGAATATTAAGTGCAATCCCAATGAATTATAAAAAATATTAATGATATTTTTTCCGTAGTAGTATGTTAAAGTATTTATATGGTCAGAGCAATAAATACATTTTCCATTACAATCGAATATTGTATCGTAGATGTATTTTATTCCTGGTCTTACTACATATTCTTAGATATTGAAACGATTAATGTATTCATATTTGTATCGTCCTATCATGATGTATTTATTGAAATATCCAATTCCATATTTTTGAGGGAACAGAATTATTGCGATAGCTTTTGTGACGTGATGGCGCTATTCTGAAACTTGTGGGGGAATTCCTGTATTGTTTTGTCTCGATCGTTAGAAACTCGGGGCCATTCGTATCGTGTATGAAGGCGTCGGGGATCAAGTCGAAATATTAGGAAATGTTAAAGTGGTAGCAAGTTTCACAGAATAAGGCTGACTTGAATGTGCGCGTAGCTTCTAGATTTTGTACTTGGAAGATCAATTTTTGTATTACAAGCCTTTTGTAGCTTTAACTGTTTTAAAGCTAATTTAAATGGTTTTGTTGTGTTCCAAATTTATTTCAATCGATTGGTATTGTTTGGCGTTGAATCCTATAGATCGGATATAATTATGTTTATGTATACTTTAAATATGAATTATAATTATTAAAATGTCTTCTATGGCTGCTTGTTGTATTATGGAATCTTGTTTCACTACGGTTGTCTTTCTATGAACTAGCTGTTACCAAATATATCAATGTATTATATCATTGCATATGTGTATTAGGCCACTGTAATGGCCGTGTGATATTAATATATGTTAGGTTAGATAGTAGTTGATTGATATGTAACGAGTGTATAACTCTGTGACGGCGTTTACCGCATTTTACTTCACGGTAGTGGGTAGAGAGAGTGCCAAGTCTTAAAGTTATACATTTGTGTACACTATAGTGGTAATTGTAATGTAATAGTTGTATAATTTACAACTCGGTTCCATATCTCAGTGTTTATAATTTATAGTTTATTTTTATTATTTAATTAAAATTATTTCATTCCTCAAGGGTTTTGTGTTCATTTACTTGCTCGTTTATAATGTTTCAATTCAGCTGTCACAAATATAATTATTATTTTGGATGAATGGGGAGGGCATCACGTGTGAAAAATCCCCTAGATGGCGTATTGTTAGACTGAAGTCCAACTTAAACGTTATTGGTCTTTGTTGACCTATGTTCTACAGTACGCTATCAATCGGATTATTCACACGCGATTGCCTCACGTTGCGGTAGAAGATAAATCAAACGACATCAATCAGTAGAATATATAAGGTAGTTAACATGCCTTTGGGGAAAGGGTTTTGAAACGAATATTATTTTTAATTTATTGTAATAGATATAATTTTATTTCGTTGACCAGGTTGTACACTGTTTACTGCCTCTCGCGCTGAGGATGCGGTGATATTGTTTGTTCTCAGGCTTCTGTGTTAGTGTGTACGCGCCTTTATAACGTTATGTATCTGTGATTTGTGTTAATCATAAGTTTCTTGTTAAAGCATAATATTAGAATCGATGTTTTAGCTTATGTTTTACTGTGTGTGGCTTTCTGTTTCTAATAAAATTATCACAAAATAACAGAAAATATCAGCACTTAATAAAGCTAATACCTACTTTGTTGAAGAAGAACATGTTGTGTTCAATAAAATTAGATAACAATTATTATAATAATTTAATAAACCAACTAATATTCCATTTAACATTTATTACAATATGTATGGCATATTTATCTGTACATGACTGGCCTGAACAAAACTTTATAGTAAAATTTCTTCTTGCCTTATATTATAAAATCAGTTGTAAGTATTTAAATTTATTGGCTATGAATTATTTCCATGTTTAAGACTCTCATTAAAATTAATTCTTAATGGACAATATATCTTTCCTTTCATCGTATTATCGGTAGCTATGTGAAGTATTATAAAAACAATAATAATGTTAATAATAATCGTGCTGTAAGTTGTAGGGGCTACATTTTTAATATAATCATGTTATACTCACATACTTCAATGTTATTTCAATTCATCCAAGATTTAGTCGCGTAATATTCGTGTACTGAATATTACGTATCCTGCCGGTTTTCCAGGTATAATCATAATATCAATAGTAAATCTAACTAAACCGAGAAAAAAACTTAAATATTAATAAAAATGTTAAAAAGCTGTGTCGAAAACGAAAATAACTTGGGGCGATCAAAAACAGTGGCAGAATGTGAATCAGTAATTTTTAGATTTTATGTCTGTCTGTTTGTTCGCGCTTAACTTGGAAACTAATTAACGAATTTTCTATGGTACAGCAAGGCTAGGGAAATATTATAGGGTATAAATATTTTGAATTTTGAAATACATACTTGTGTTGCCGACAGTACTTCATTACATTAGCATTTCAACGTGTCCGCCTAGAATAATAACAAATCACGTTTTTAGTTCTTCATCTAAGGAATGTTTAATTCGAACAAGCCCCCTTTTTTTCTTACAAATGGAAAAACTGGCAGGATGTCATAATAAATCTGTTATTTTTAGCATAATTACCACAATTTTCTGCCCTCAACTGATCTCAAATACAACGTTCTATGTCATTCTACTGCTTCACATTACTCATGTAAAGGGTTAGTAATATAATAAATATTTGCGGAAGAATTAACTGTCTTTTATTTAAACTGTCTGTAAAACATTTTATTGCTTGTTTTCAGTTAAAATCTTTGAATTAGCACCTGAACTTATGATTTGAACTGCATTATATCTTTTTACCAAATTTTATCAAGATCGGTTTAGCAAATTTCAGTTTAATTATACATTTTATGTATGTGCAGTGTGGCAAAAATTTCAGGAAATTCGCCACAATTGGAGCTGATTTTTATATGAAAAAGGCCGATACAGCGCAGGCGCTACTTCGTGCCCATTTTCTGTGAGGCTCTCATAGTATCACTCCAGTCGAGCCGGCCCATTCATGCCGAAGCGTGACTCTCCCACGGTGAAATAAATGATCTATAAATCAATACGTGTTGGAATGTTATGCAAATGGGGTAGACAGTCGTAAGTTCCAGAAGCGGAATCTATAGAAGTAGAAAACAGGTTGAAATGCCGCGCACTTGTTTACGTCGAGGCCTGTTCTATTAGCATACTGGAAACACACCCATTATTGCCGTATCTTAAAAACCGAATTAACTCACGTGGTAGCTACGTAGCTATTAAATGTCTCAAAGCTGTAAGGTCAAATGTAAGACAAGGGTGCTTGAGAATAGTTCTGGGTGTTTTGAGATTCGATCAAAATTTGATGACTGCACATACATCATTTCTGCAAGCTTTTACCTTGGGTTTGGTGTTATAAGGTTGCACCTACTTATCTACCACAAAATCCCTAATGCTACCTACATGCCGCATTTTATCAAAAGAACAATCGATTTATTTTCAAGTACTACATACATACCCTACCCTATAATTTTCTTGTATAATATGTAACCTACAGTGCGTACCTAGGTAGATAAAATATTTAATTAACATATTAATCTCTCTGTACATAGGTATGCATGTTATTCAACTTAGCTAAATGTCTATTTATTTATTTGTGTCTACAAAGCAACATAATGTTTTAAAATTATCGCCTACAATGTAAACACCCTGTTTAAACAGAGCGATAAAAGTATTTTCTTCGTATGAAGAGTCAAAATTCTTCATTTGATACTGAACCAAATACGTTTCACATAGAGTGTCGATTGTCTGCGGCATGAAACAATAGCGATGACCTTGAGAAGAAAAAAATTTAGTAAAAAGTCTTCTTTTTTTTGTTGACGACCCGTTTAGCGCAATGGCAAACCATTGCGCTAAACGGCGCCGGTTGAGACGTAAAGGTCGCGGGTTCGATTCCCGCACCAACACAAATGTTTGTTGATGAAACAGATATTTGTGTTGGGTCTGGGTGTTTGTAGTACCTTCGTTGTTTCTGGTTTCCATAGCACAAGGGAAAACCTTAGTTTGGGCCAGGACAATGTATGTGATGTTGTCTCAATTTATTTATTATTTATTTTATAAGTGCGCAAAAGTAACGGTCATCGCTATTGTTTCATGCCGCCAGCTATACCTACCTATAGGTACCTATTCCACCCACACATCAAAGTATACAAAACTTTCAAATTTCTTCAATCAACTCTCGTCTTACACATTAGGTTGAATATCAATTGAAGAAATTTGACAGGTTGTGGTAACCTATTGTGTGGCTGACTGTACATTGCCGTATGGCTGGCTGTTCACTTAGGCATTCTTAAACTCATATAGTAACTAAGTATACCTAGATAGTGATATTGTTAACATTTACAATCACACCTAGATGTTTTTAACTTTATCAAGCGGTGCTTTGTTCATAATCGGTTAATAAACAAGATATCCGCATTAGCATACCAGTCCCGTCGCAAACAACCAGGGACCGAGATGCTTGAGAGATCTACAGCCACAGTACGTGACTAGACGAGTGCAATCCTACACCGAAATGACAGAGTTGAAGGTAAGAATTATTGTTGTATTTAATTATGAATTTAAAAAAAATGGAGGTGTGTCCATTTCTTTTTGGAGGTGTGTTCGTAAACTTTGTGCCCTTTGTGCTTTTATCCGAAAAAATGGAAGAGAGCTAGCTGTACCTAAGCAATAAGACCGGCGTAGATAATATTTAACTTTGACCATTATTACCTTTTAGAAGGTCTCTATCTCTTTTAGAAGATCTATCTCTCTTTGTGTCACTTAACTTTCGAAAAGCTGAATCTGAATTAAAAAAACGACTGATAACTTGAATCCGCTCTTAGTGGACAAGCAGGATGCATTCGGGTTCGAATCCTGCGTGCCAGTTAAAAAATTTATTAGGTAATTCTTAGACATTAAGATTCTGATGTCAATATCGGAGTCGCAGATATAATGAATGACCAAACTTACAAAGTAGTCGCTTTGGCCTGCTACATAATATATTCACATTTTGTCTCCGTTTTATAGTACCATTATGTTTATTGTCTAGAAGAGCTAGCATAGAGTGTTATCTGCCTAAACGTGAATGTGACTTCTAGATTATGTGCGCCGTGAAATATGTAGGTAGTTCTAGTTAAAAAATGACGTACCAATTTCAACAGTATCTACCGGGCTTTGGTTCCGAGTTTTGCTCGGAAGGACCCCCGCAAACCGGGCGCCTTACCCGAAGGGCAAAACAACCCCCAGAAATGCCCTTACGGGCTCTATGCAGAGCAGCTCTCTGGGACCGCCTTCACTGCGCCCAGACACGACAACAAACGCTCATGGCTATACAGGTAAGATAACATTTAAAATATCTTTAGTAAATTACAGAAAGTAGACTTATGTAAAAGTTAGGCAATGATAGATAGTAGTAGGCTCGTATTTCCCGAATTCAGCTACTTACCTACTTCTCTCTCTCTCTTTCGCTCGTCTTTTAAAGCATTTCATTCTGTGAAGCTGGAGTTTGCTTAGAACATGATTCAGGATTTCGGTATTATGGTATGTAGGTCACAACAAGCGGCTTAGGTCTTCTTCGCAAAACTTTAACAGGGGAACCAGACCAACTGATTCGTGGTCATGTTTCAGAAAATTTGCGTAAGGTGCAGGTTTCTTCACGATGTTTTCCCTCACCGCCGAGCTAATGGTAGAAATCGCACACATATTTGAAAAATCCAGAGGTGCCTGCTCGGATTCGAAATACGATCCCATGTCTTATGCACGAGATACCACGCTCTTTCCGAATACAGCATAACTGATATTTATATGTATCTGTAGCATATTTGATTTGTTATAATCATATTCCCTTGCGCAGGATCCGTCCGTCAGTAATCCACAAGCCATTCAAGAAGTTGAATGTTGCCAAATACCTGACCCATAACTGGGATGAACAGGAACCCGATCCCAATCAGGTGAGTGAGACAACGTCCAGTTTCTATAGAAAAGTCCAATTATGTAAAGATACCTACACCATGCATTTTCAACCGTCTTCACTTCCTGAAGCACTATACTGATGAAAAAAAAATCTTTGCCCAAATTTTTATAACTTAACATTATTTACTTACAATGTCCTCTCCCCAGTCCCGCTGGTTGCCGTTCGACCTGCCGCCTGCAGGCCAGCGCGTGGACTTCGTGTCCGGGCTGCACACGGTCTGCGGCGCGGGCGACGCTCGTTCCCGCCACGGGATCGCCATCCATGTCTACCTGTGCAACGTCTCTATGGACAAGAGCGCTTTCTACAGCAGCGATGGAGACTTCCTTATAGGTAACGACAGTTATTAGTATCATTATTGGAGTACCTATGTACCTACATAAACATTAGTCAGCATTAAATTTGAAGATAGAATCCAAAAATGTTATTCCGGCGCAAGCCAAAAGTCTAGGACAAGGCAAGAAGGCGAGATAACTGATGATAGAGGTGCCTAATTGGGCAGGGCACTTATCTAAGTTAGGGGATATAAGGAATTGGATGTAAACTATAATCAATTGTTAGAAGTAACCTGTAATCAATTGTTAGAAGTAAACTGTAATCAGTTGTTTGAAGTAACCTGTAATCAGTTGTTAGAAGTAAACTGTAATCAGTTGTAAAAAGTAAACTGTAATCAGTTGTTAAAAGAGAATTGTAATCAGTTTTTAGAAGTAAACTGTAATCAGTTGTTGGGAGTACTTATATCACCTTCCAACTCTTTAGCACCGACACAGAAGGAATACCTACTTTTATCACCATGAGTCACAATTTTACTAAAATGAAAGTAACCAAGTACATTGAGAATGAATGGCGCTCATGAATATTTAAAGGATTTAATTTTGAATGGTTGGTCCTTGGGTCATTATTTCTTTTAGATCAAATCTGCTCATGTTAAGCGGCAAATTCATACTACTTTTTTTATCAGTGCCACAACAAGGCACATTGAAGATCACGACGGAATTCGGCAAGATGGAGGTGGCACCTAACGAGATAGCAGTCGTGCAACTTGGGATGAGGTTTGCTGTGCACGTCGATGGACCATCAAGGCAAGTTTCTTACCACATAATTGAGCTAAGAAGTAGAATTATTATGACCAAAATTTTTACCTGATTTTTCTATTCCTGTAGTGGATTCGATGCAATGTCTGCGAGAGAGAGTCGGACTCATGCCGGGCTAACATGCGCGCCGCGAGATAATTTGTCGACAGTTCGACACTCGTATCAAGGAACATTATGCACTCGTATTGTGTCGGCGCAAGTGCTTCTCGCGCACCAGACTGAGCGATGAGCGGGATAGGAGGATGCGTTCTCGCGAACGAGAGTCGACAAAATTTTGTCGCGGTACGCATGTTAGGCCTAATGGAGTTGGCTGTAGTTAAATTAACACAATGATTAAGTTAATGTAAAAAAATAACAGCTGTACCTGATTGTTGGTGTTTTAGAGGATACATCTTAGAGGTTTTCGATGGCCACTTCAAACTGCCAGATCTCGGGCCTATAGGCGCCAACGGTCTCGCGAACCCTCGGGACTTCCTCACGCCGGTGGCGTATTACGAAGATCTAGAGAGTCCTGGTACGTATCCGAAGTTCACATACCTGACTGTCTGAATGACGATTTTCTTATGTGATATGTGGCAGACGAGCAGACGGATCACCTGATGGTAAGCGATTGCCGCCGCCCATAGACAGCCACAAAACCAGCGGTCACAACTTAACATTTTAACCCCATTTCCCCCGATTGGGCCTCCGGTACCTTCACTCACTCGACGACACACAGCATTGGATTGGAATGATGGCTCACAGGAGTTGAATGGGAGTAGCTAAACATCGATCAAAGTGGCGAACATTTGGAGAAGCCTATGTCCAGCGGTGGACTGCACAGGCTAACGATGATATTTAAAATGGGCCCTTTTTTTCAACCAGCGGAAACCATCATGGCATTCACCTAGCCACATTTGGGAAACAAGGTGGTGTGGGGGACTCCATCTCAGCGCATTTTCGCTCGCCGCTTTATCCCTTCTTGGTGTAATGGAACTTTTCTGATAGCGCGATCTACCAGGATTACCCAGTAGTGATTCCCCCGCGGATTGGTACCTCCTACTCACTCAATCGTTCTCTTATAGGGTTCAAAATAATCAGCAAGTACCAGGGCGTTCTCTTCGAAGCCGAGCAGAACCACTCGCCTTTCGACGTGGTGGCTTGGCACGGCAACTACGTTCCATACAAGTACGACCTAAGCAAGTTCATGGTCATCAATGCTGTAGCCTACGACCACTGTGTAAGTCAGTTTTGAACTATGGAAGACGGAATGGGGCTCAAATCGATAACGTCGTAAAGCCTAGACAGCAGACACACAAAATCAATTGTTTTATGCCTTTAAAAGGCTTTTGGATCTTACGACGTTAATATAACCTGACTTGTTTCTTTTGTATTTTGTACATACATTTGGGGATACCTATGAAAAAAATTCGACGCATTTTCAAATGTCATAGAACAAAATTTTAATGTTGTTCAGAAGGGTTGGCAGAACAAGTGAAGGGATATAAATGTTACAATACCGATACACCCTGTATATCCTATTATAAATAAGCTATATGTAAAGTTCGCGGCATCTAACTATAGCGATGACTTTGCGCACTTGTAAAAAAGAAGACTTTCCACTAAAATTGGTTTCTGCGCACTACAAGGTCATCGCTACACTTACATGCCGGACTAAAGCCGGTACAACTGCATACATAACTCCTTTTATCGTTTTGTTTGTAGGACCCCTCAATTTTCACCGTGCTCACCTGCCCGTCAACGAAGCCCGGTGTAGCGATCGCGGACTTCGTCATATTTCCTCCGAGGTGGTCCGTCCAGGAACACACCTTCAGGCCGCCTTACTATCACAGTATGATATTTATTATTTACTTTGTAAGAAGTGCCTCTCTCTCCGATGATAAGGCTTACAATTATTTTTTTTTTGTACCTCAACAGATATTTTTTTATTAAAGAATGAAAGTGGCCGGGCCAGAGAGTACACACGTTACCCTACATTAAACACGCTGTCTGTATTGTGTATTCTATGATAATAACACACTATTTGTGGTCTTATCAACGCTTATTATGTTATCGTGCGAGATTGTCAGCTGTGTAATTAAGAAACAATGTAATGTGTTTTTTTTTACAACTTCATGTAATTAAGAACAAAAGACGCGGTTCCATTTACAGTAACATGTAGCGTCAAAATTTAAAACTGCTCGTATGGCTGAGGTGTCCGAGTGGTTAAGGAGTTGGACTTGAAATCCAATGGGTTATACCCGCGCAGGTTCGAATCCTGTCCTCAGCGAATCTTTTTTTAATCTATTTCCATCACATAATAGCATTTTCTTTTCCATGGAAGAAAAATATGGCACAAAAATATATTATTATTTATATTTATCTAAGGAATTTATAACATCCACGCACCATCACCTAGGTCGAAAATGAGCGGGCGGGGCGCATCTCTAAATGGCACCAAGAACATACATATAGGTACAGTCAGCCACACATCAGGTTACCACAACCTGTCAAATTTCCTCAATTGATATTCAACCTAATGTGTACGACAGTAAGATGAGAGTCGATTAAAGAAATTTGTCAGTTTTGTATACTTTGATGTGTGGCTGTACGTACAATGGAACATCCATAGATCATCATTATCATTTCAGCCAATAGACGTCCACTGCTGGACATAGACCTCCCCTAAAGTTCTCCACACAGATCGGTCCTGTGCCACCCGCAGTCCAGGGACTCCCGCGACCTTCACCAGATCGTCGGTCCACCTGGTGGGACATAGCTTACATATCTATTTATTTCCATACCTTACATATTTATCCCTTCCAGGGAACTGCATGAGCGAGTTCATGGGTCTGATCCTGGGCTCGTACGAGGCGAAGGAGGGCGGGTTCCTGCCGGGCGGCGCGTCGCTGCACTCGATGATGACGCCGCACGGGCCCGACGACAAGTGCTTCCACGCCGCCTCCAACGATACGCTCAAGCCGCAGAAGATCGCTGTCGGCACTCAGGTCTCATAAAATGTTTATACAGCGCAACCTTTCTTGATATTAGGTCCTTACATAATGAAATTGGCGTTTTTCGTACTGGCCACTTTAATCACGATTTTCTCCTCTTTGGTAAGGAATTCCAAATTCAAATTTGTACAGCTACATTATTTAGTCAATGTTTTTTATTTGAGGTTTGATGACTATCATTCATTTGATTTTGTTGTTCTTCGTTTTTTTTTCTGTTAACCAGTACCAATTTTCATTTTTAAATCTTAAATAACGTTTTTGCAACTAGGTTTTTGAGCTCTAGTCAATCTTAACTTTTGCGATACAGTTTTCCTTTGAATTGAGACTTGCATAACTTAATATTTTTATTTTCTACAGGCGTTTATGTTCGAGTCTTCTCTAAGCATGGCGATCACGAAATGGGGTCATGAAACCTGCCAGAAACTAGATGCGAAATACTACGAATGCTGGCAGAACTTACCCAAACTGTTTTCGGATAAATTAAACGTGTAAAATTATGTTTAAGGAATTATAAATATGCGAATGGATTTTAAATATAAAACAACGATAATTATTACGATAGTTTTAATCATAATAATAATTAGCAGAGCTTAAAATTACATTCCATTGCTGAGTTAGCTTAGTAAAATACCCTTGGTCAGTCGCATCTTAGCCTCGGGCATACTCCGTTTTGAACAAAAGAACCGTAAGTGTAAAGCCTCACAGGCTCTCTTGTTCACTCACAATTTTATTGACGATTAGCCCGAATTACCGTACAAATACCACAATTCTAACACAAAACAACCTTCTTGTGACTTAAAAGGGATAAAATAAATTAAAATGGAATTTATTTCACGGAAGTGACGGATCATCGTCATATGGATCTCCAAATAGTTTGTTCTGGCTGTGGTTTATATGCACATCTTTGAAAAGTTTTCGTATACAAAAATAATATATCTATGTTTGCTCAAATTAAAATACATACAACACAAATGTCTCGAATGAGATTCCGGTGCATATAAACCACAAATCTCGGATTATTTTCGGCCGACTCATCCATTGACAGGAACATACAGGATATTATCTAATTTAAATATAATTACAGTATTTTTGTTATCCTAACAGTAGAAATACAACCCCCTGAATTATAAAAAACGTAGCGCTACAAAAATAAGTTTCTGAATTTTTAATGTGAGATCATGACGATATTTTTTTGTTAGTAGATCATACAATTTGATTGTATGGTTAGTTAAAAATTCGGTACTCGTCTATGCTTCGAATAAAGAGGGGTAAAGGGGGTTCACACATAATCATAATTGTCGTAACATCAAATTAACATCCACTTATTGGCTAATTCACGTGTTCCCATCGCTGAACTGTGCGCTGCGCACGCGCCGCGGCTTCACGTCCCGTTCGTGGAAACGATTACATTATACACGGAAACACTACAATAAGGTTTTTCAGTGTAAACATGTTCAACTCAATATTTCAAATATCCATCTAAAACATAATTAGATAGTTCCGCTGACTAACAGGATAAATGAAATATCAAATTAGATTTGGACATCTGTGCAAGCATTATACATATGGAATGAGTACAGTGTGAGATGTTTGTGGACATTAACGTAATAATTATGTATAATAATAATGAAGAGACATTATATTCTTAGATATGGCGATATGATATAAATATAATTATGTGTTATGACAGTGGCTTACTTAGTTATGGAGTGTAATAAATATTCAGATGAATATAATAATAAATATGTTCCGGAAATGCAACTGTGCCTTTGACTAAAACCATAAATTGTATTGAGTGTCATTGGAAATTTTTAACTTCTTTGGGAGTTCAAATATCATCAAAAATAATAAGAAATTAATATTTTAAGAAAGATAACATTTGAATTTTTCTCGAAAATTACTGCTTTTCCTAAGCTACCGAAAACAATAACCAAGTAAATAGGTGGGCCGTGGACAGACTATGCAGTAGACGTTTTTACGTAGAATGGGTACAGCGCTGGTCATTAGGGGCTAATCGAGATTTTTGGTCAGCGGCTATTTCACTCACTCCCTAGGTCGATCATATCACAATAATGGTTTGTAGACCGGGACAGCCAACAATGTACTCACGCTAAGTGTGTTTACTGCATAAATTTAGTAATATTTTTCATGAAAAATGAATCTCCTACTAGCAGAAGTGGAGCGCGCGGTGCGTGAGGCGGGTGTGTGTGCGTCTACCCGTGGTTGACGTTGACGCCGGACTCCAGCTCCGAGGCCGGCGTCTCCGGCTCCTCGTCGTTGTAGATGTTCTCTGCCATCTGCCACACCTGCCGAACAAGAACCACATTCAGTTTGGTACGCAAAATAGCAGGACGCAGACTAATTCGAGAGATGTATAGAATTTAATGACAATCTTGACAGTTCTCACTGGTATCGAGGTATAGGACAACGGGACGTCAACGACGACGACCTCGTACTATTATTTTTCAATTGGTAGGATCGCAGTCTACCGTAATCACCTCTCGTGGGCAACGACGACGCATTATTGAGAAGAACGTATTCACCCTGAACTCGTCAGGAAACTAAGGGCAAACTAGGCGTTTTTTCGGTAGCAAAATATAGTTTTCACTTTAATTGCGCGATTCGGGATCCAATGTAGTGTCTAGGCCCGAGGTCACCTCGCCAATACTTACTTACTACGCTGGCTCAACGATCCAAAGTGGGTCTTAGCCTCCGACGTCAAAGTTCGCCATTTTTTGCGGTCCTGTGCCAATTCCGCCCAATGGTGCACGTTAAGTGCTTTGAGGTCCTTGGCGACTTCGTCCCTCCAACGGTATCTCGGACGACCCACCGGACGTCCGCCCCGTTGGTCGTCCCAGATAGGCTCTTTTGGATGCTCGATCCTCTCCCATTCTCTTCACGTGTCCGAGCCAGCCAATACTCGTGCAATATTAACCTGCATAATATTATCCTCGGAGACGGAGCAGATGACCCAGGGCTCGTTGGGGTTCCAGGAGAAGTCGGAGATCTTGGCGGTGTGGCCGCCGTGGATGAACAGCAGCTCGGGCGGGCCGTCCTCCGCGTCCTCCGCCGTCTGCTCCTCGCCGATCTTCGACAGGTCCCACACGTGTAACCTAAATAATACTCCTCGTTAAATATCTACAATATTAATTAACAAGTAACTCTACTAACAACGACAAGGTAACCTTCGGAATCCACTTGTACTCTTTCGTTAGTTAGTCACATTGAAATAATAATATACTCTTGTCAATTAAGTCGTGAAATTTAGGAACTATTACGGAGTTCCATAGTATCATAACGGGCAGTGGCTCCATCAACGTACAGACACGTTTGTGCTGTCAATTTTAGTTATGTACTACTCATACATATAGTCTACGATACATGTACGCTAAGATTGCTTTGAAAAGTGCTAGGCCAGTTTAAATAATTCGAGAGATAGACTAACCTTCTGTCTGTACCGCTGCTAGCCAGGATAGTCTCGTTGTGCGGCGACCACTGTACTTGGAAGATTTCGTCTTTGTGCGACTCAAATGAATGCAGTTTTAATTTCAGGTTTCTTAAATCCCATAGAGCCACCTGTGAACAAAGAAAAGGCTTAATTTATAAGAATAATTTTGACATCACTATGTATGTATGTGTTTTGAGATTTAAAATATTTATAGGAAATATTTATTTAAACACATTGAGCTGACGTTTGAGCTCAAAGTTATGATTTATAAAACTAGCGAAATGTGTAAGTTTCTAGAGATTTTCAAATCATAACTGAGCAGCGTTCCCACGCTACGAAATAATTCGCAGCTACTTTAAGACTCGTCTAAGAATTAATCAAATAAATCTACCGTGGAGAATACTTTTACATAACAATAGGTGCAAATGCTTGTCTATTAATAAATTATACAGTGGGCCTTACGGTTTTGTCTGCGCTGCCGGTGGCCAGGATGAATTCGGAGTAAGGGTTGAAGCTCAGGCAGTTCACCTCCGCCGTGTGCGCGTCCACTGTGTGCGATGGCTTCGACGTGTTGTTACATCTGTAAAATTAAATGTGGAACGATACACAAAAACCACTATGGAAGAGCTAAGACGCAGGCACAACCTCACAGAAAACTGACGTAAAGCACCGCCGTAGTTATGTTTCGCGAAGTGAGTGGTAGGGGGAAGCAGAGTAAAAGGATTGGCGGCACACTTGCGACTCAACTGTTGTTTTTAATACACCGCTATGGGCGGCGATATTAACTTTCCATAAGGTGATCCGTCGTCAGATCACAAAGAAAAGAGAAATTTTGTAGGTCCTCATATCTATTATTATTAAAGGTTTTCTGGAAGAGATCGCTATTAGCGATAAGGCCGCCGATATTGTATTTGTACATTACTATTAGCATTAAGTTCTGTAATGTGTTGTGCAATAAAGAGTACCTATCTATCTTTTTCACATTTTAAATAGCTTTCATCGCACTTAATGTACAAAAGTATAAAACTTTACATAAATATAATCATTACCTAGTGTCCCAAATCATTAGTTTCTGGTCATCGGCGACGGAGCCGAACAGCGACTCGTGTAGCAAGTGCCAGGCGACATCCTCCACGACCGCCGTGTGCCCCGTGAACACGGACTTGGCCTCGATCACGCGCCCCTCCTTCGGCGTGGCGTTGATGTCCCACAGACAGATTGTGTGGTCGTCGCTGGAACACAAAATTTATAAGTCAATACGTAACATATAAGTTTACACCTAAATAATCGAGTTTTGGTCAGCGGCTATTTCACACTCCTAGGTCGATCATATCACAATAATGGTTTGTAGACCGGGACAGCCAACAATGTACTCACGCTAAGTGTGTTTACTGCATAAATTTAGTAATATTTTTCATGAAAAATGAATCTCCTACTAGCAGAAGTGGAGCGCGCGGCGCGTGAGGCGGGTGTGTGCGTCTACCCGTGGTTGACGTTGACGCCGGACTCCAGCTCCGAGGCCGGCGTCTCCGGCTCCTCGTCGTTGTAGATGTTCTCTGCCATCTGCCACACCTGCCGAACAAGAACCACATTCAGTTTGGTACGCAAAATAGCAGGACGCAGACTAATTCGAGAGATGTATAGAATTTAATGACAATCTTGACAGTTCTCATCAGTATCGAGGTACACGACAACGGAACGTCAACGACGATGATCTCCTACTATTATTTTTCAATTGGTAGGTTCGCACTTTACCGTAATCACCTCTCGTGGGCAACGACGACGCATTATTGTGAAGAACCTAGAACACGTCAAGAAAACTAAGGGCAAACTAGGCCTTTTATTCGGTAGCAAAATATAGTTTCATTAATTGCCCAATTCAGGATCTAATGTCGTGGTCTAGGCCCGAAGTCACCTCGCCAATACCCGTGCAATATTAACCTGCATAAATATCCTCGGGAGACGGAGCAGATGACCAGGGCTCGTTGGGGTTCCAGGAGAAGTCGGAGATCTTGGCGGTGTGGCCGCCGTGGATGAACAGCAGCTCGGGCGGGCCGTCCTCCGCGTCCTCCGCCGTCTGCTCCTCGCCGATCTTCGACAGTCCCCAGTGTAACCTAAACAATACTCCTCGTTAAATATGTATGATATTAATTAACAAGTAACTCTACTAACGACGACAAGGTAACCTTTGAAATCCACTTGTACTCTTTCGTTAGTTAGTAACATTTAAATAGTAATATACTTTTGTCCATAAAGTCGTGAAATTTAGGAACTATTACGGAGTTCCATAGTATCATAACGGGCAGTGGCGCCATCAACGTACAGACACGTTTGTGCTGTCAATTTTAGTTATGGACTACTTATACATATGGTCTACGATACATACAGGTACACGATTCATACGTACGATACATACAACAACTTTTCTAAATTCTTCGAAAAAATGTTCGACTCCCCATACAAAATGACCAAGTCACGTGACCGACTTTGTATGGAAAGATGACATTTTTTTTGCGAATTTTCAAAAGTCATAGAACAAATGTTGTTCAGAATGGTTGGTAGAACACGTGGTTAAAGGGATGTAAATGTTCACAGATACACCCTGTATACGCTAAGATGCTTTGAAAAGTGCTAGGCCAGTTTAAATAATTCGAGAGATAGACTAACCTTCTGTCTGTACCACTGCTAGCCAGGATAGTCTCGTTGTGCGGCGACCACTGTACTTGGAAATTTCGTCTTTTGTGCGACTCAAACGAATGCCAGTTTTTAATTTAAGGTTTCTTAATCCCAGAGCCACCTGTGACAAAGAAAAGGCTTAATTTATAAGAATAATTTTGACATCACTATGTATGTATGTGTTTTGAGATTTAAAATATTTATAGGAAAAATAAATGTTATAAAATGTAATGTTGAGCAATAAAGTGATTTTTATTTATTTATTTAAACATTATTTTTATTTATTTAAAGGCGCACGAGGTCCTTCATCAGAATCAGCCATTATTTAAATGTGGGCTTGTGGGCAGGGTAGTTGAACATAGAACTCCGTTATGTTTCAAATCACTTTAATTTACGGTAATTAGTCTCAGATTCACGAAATAATTAGCACACAATACACTTTAGGTCCTCTAGATATTGATTTACGGCACTAGATCACACGAAGACTAACGATGGCTTAGAATATTTGCGATTCGTCGCATCCATGGCGCGCGGACGGTTGCTCGATTCAAAGTGTGTCACTTTTTCGTTTTGCCGCCGCACACCACAGACTAAAACGTTCCGCCAGAGCCACAAACGTCACTCTTATTCTAAGACATCCGTTTCCTTGCCAGCTGACACTTTACATTCTGACGTTAAAATAGTGAAGCGCCGTCACGGCCAGACTGACTAGCGCCCGTCCTCGGGCGCTTCATGGAGGAATCCTGTAACAAGGAAACATCATTTCAAGGATCTGCTCGTCCAACCTGACAAGCATAGTAGATAAGTAGGTACTGACTCAACGTCTACATCAATTAGTTGCGTTCACTATGACCTAGGCTTCCTTCAATCTAGAATACTAACAGACTTGACGAATGTGTCCTTACGACCAAACTCGAGGTTTGGACCGGACGGCATTGCCATGTCAACCATGCAGCCCATCATAACTAATTTGGACCGGAGGAGTGTGTCCTTACGACCAGCCAGTAATCATGGACCGGACGACACTTTCCCTTCGACCAAACAGCACATTAAAGTAGGTTGGACCGGACGGGTGTGTCCTTTCGACCAGCCAAAAGGCATGGACCGGACGGCACTGTCCTTTCGACCAAACAACATATCAGAACAGCTTGGACCGGACGGGTGTGTCCTTTCGACCAGCCAAAAGGCATGGACCGGACGGCACTGTCCTTTCGACCAAACAACATATCAGAACAGCTTGGACCGGACGGGTGTGTCCTTTCGACCAGCCAAAAGGCATGGACCGGACGGCACTGTCCTTTCGACCAAACAACATATCAGAACAGCTTGGACCGGACGGGTGTGTCCTTTCGACCAGCCAAATGGCATGGACCGGACGGCACTGTCCTTTCGACCAAACAACACACCAAAAGCAGCTTGGACCGGACGGGTGTGTCCTTTCGACCAGCCACAAGGCGTGGACCGGACGGCACTGTCCTATCGACCAACAGCTCACACACACACACACACATATCACAAACAGTATTACAAAAGATATCTCGGTCATACCTAATTATGATGAACTTCAACTTCTACTTCTACTTCATGTGAGTGTAAGGCCTCATCATCTGACAGTATGCTCAGAGTGTCCGATCCTGCAGTCAGGGTATCAGAACAGGCTGTGTCAATGTTGGGGTCAACAGTCAAAGTGTCATCATCGTTAAGTAACGGGTTACCATCGTCTCGACTGGTACTAGCTTGTATTTCATCCGACGCCGTCTCGGCCTCCGTTTCGTTCAATAAGCTACTAGTTATCTCTAATAAACCCTCGTGTCCCGTGGGTACTAAGCGCAAATTCTCGTGGGCGTACTTGTAAGTGCGTTTGGAACCAAAACTGCCAAAAGTTTTCAATTCGTAGCGATCGTTATCTAACACCGCGGTAATTATGTACGGACCCTTAAATTTTCGATCTAACTTGGTCTGATTCCGCTCGCTACTTTTGATAAATACGAAGTCGCCTACCGAAAATGACTTGATGACAGCCCGACCCCTATTAAATCGTTCAGCGTCTGCAGCCGCTGCCTTCTGAATATTTTTGGATGCATCATCGCGCACAGAATCTAAATCTAGACGGTTTTGACTTTCGGAATCAGAAACACTTATCTTGGATAAGCCTAGCGAACGTCCTTGAATTCCAAACATCAACTCCGTAGGAGAGTATTTAGTGACAGACGATTTGGTGGTATTCAATGCTAGTTGAACATTGCCAAGTTCCTCCCGCCAGGTTTTGTTAGGGTCATTTTCAATTATTGTAAGCAAACTCTTAAGAGTGCGCATGACGCGCTCAACTTGACCATTTGCCCTAGCCGAACCTGTCGCAATAAAATGAAGGTCAATGTTATGTTCGGCGCAGAAATTTCTAAATTCTGAGCTAATGTAGCATCGGCCTTGATCCGCGATAACGCGTTTAGGCGCACCAAAAAGACATACTGCTCTTTGTAGAGCCTGCACAGCGCAACGGGCATCTAGTGAATAGGTATGCTCTAATAAAACGTACTTTGTAAAGCCGTCGATAATTACTGAGCAATACTCCTTTCGATCGCTTTTACCGCTGAGCTTACCAGTGAAGTCAATATGGATCGTATGCCATGGCAACGATACCTTTGGGATGGAATGGAGTTGAACAGCTTGAGCCCCAGATGGGCCTTTAGATGCCTTACATACGATACAAGAGTCCACAAATCTCCTGACACATTTGGACATTTGCGGGAACCAGTATTGTTCGTATAACTTATCTAGAGTTTTGTCACATCCCAAATGTTGTAACTCATTATGGGTGTGGCTTATTAATGTCCAAATTAAAGAGCGAGGGACGACTGGCAACCATGACACAGTTTTATTACGAGCGATTTTTCTGTAAAGAATACCATCTCTGACATCGTATGTATCCGCGATTGTTTCAGGGAAGTCATTATTGTGGTGCTTTGATATTAAATCTTGTATTTCAGAATCCCTCTTTTGCTCCACAGATAGCCAGCCTTTATGTAATTCTACAAATTGAATTACCTTTTGAACTTTATGTGGGGGAGCATTATTTGGGGAACTTGTGTCTGATAATGGGTTTCTTGATAAGTAATCTGCGTGCTCCATTCCACGGCCTTCACGATAGACAATATCAAAGTCATACGCTTGAAGAATTGCCCACCAACGATGAACACGTGGTGTAAGATCTACTTTTGACTTTGAGGCTTTAAGCGAATTGCAATCAGTGAAGACCGTAAAATGTCGCCCATAAAGATAATGCCTGAAGTGCTCTACCGCTCGTACGACCGCCATCGTCTCCAGCTCGTACGAGTGGTAGCGGGACTCTACTTCAGTTGTGCGTCGACTGAAGTATTCTATGACGTAAGGTAGATTATCTTTCCTTTGAATGAGAATAGCTCCGTAGCCCTCGGAACTGGCGTCGGTGTGTAACTCGACCGGCAGTTCCGGGTCAAAAATGGTAAGTACTGGTTCGGAGGTTAGTATTTTAATTATTTTTCGACGAATTTCCTCAAATTTGTCAGTCCATTTAATGGGCCCTTTAAGTTTTGTTAATGGGTACAGTGGGCCAACAATTTGACTGAAACCGGGAATGAATTTGCGGAAATAGGAGGCTAATCCGAGAAACTGCCGGACTTGTGTTGCAGTCTTTGGAGAAGGGGCATCAACTAGAGCTTGTATTTTACGAGTATTTGGTCTAACTTCGCCGCATTGAAGTGAATACCCCAAATACTCGATTTGAGATTTCAGGAATTTGCACTTTTTCAGATTGAATGAAAACCCGGCCTCAGACAACGCACACAGGACCTCATCTAAATGCTGTAAACCTTCATGAATGGTTTTAGAATGACAGAGGACGTCATCCATATAAACTAAGGGCTTAGAATTGACATTACATAACGCCTTCGTAATGCACCGCTGGTAGACCGAAGGTGCATTACGCAAGCCAAATGGCATCGCTAGATACTCAAATTGCCCTTCGGGCGTTACAAACGCTGTCTTCTCTACTGAGTCTGGGTGTACGGGGATCTGGTGGAACCCGGAAGCCATATCTAAAGAAGAAAAGAATTGAGCACCTGTCAGTTGGTCTATCTGTTCCTCTATACGCGGTAGTGGGTAGTGTTCCGGTCTAGTATTCGAATTCAACTCACGAAAGTCTACGCACATCCTATCTGTATTATCCTTTTTCTTTACTAAAAGAATAGGACTAGCAAACGGGGACGAGCTTTCTCTTATCACCTGAGCATCAGACAGTTCCTGAATTTTCTCTCTAACTATTTGTTTTTCTTGTGGCGCTAATCTATAGGGACACCTTTGGACGGTTTTATGAGGGTCAACTAAGTTTATTTCGATCATACCAGTTGTAACACGTCGATTCGGAATACCTTCTATAAAGCACTCGGCATATTTGTTAAGCAATTTCAAAAGAGCCTCCCTATCTTCACCTATCAGATCAGTGTCAATTAAATCAGAACTTATTTCCCCATTCGAAGTTAACTCACATGATTTCGACTCTTCTTTTGTAAAGAACTCAAGGTTGTCGTTATCGATCCGAACGCAAACCCCTTTTTCCAAAATATCCCTACCTATTATTACAGAATCTGAAAGGCACGAGTCCGGAACTATATGAAAAAGTAGCGATTTAGATATGCCCCCTATTTGCACTTCACATAATGTTTGAGATTTACACTCTATATCGTCACCACCAATACCAGTAAGATACACGAGAGAATTGCACACAGTACCCTGAAATTTACTACCTAAGCTCTCCTTAAGGAGTGAACAAGACGAACCACTATCGAACAAAAAGGAAACGAGCTCACCGGATGATGTTTTCAAAGTTCCTCTGGAAGTACGATGCCCACACAGGTTGACTTCTTTGACTGCTGCCCCTCCACCGCTTTTCCTTTCGGGACACACAGTAGCCAGGTGCCCCTGCTTGCCACACGAGTAGCAGGTAACAGCTTGCATCTTCTCTGTTGTACGTGATGAATAAGAGTTATCTGCTTGCACTGACGATCCTGCGTTCTCGCGCCTTTTCTTGCAATCAGTTTGGCGATGTCCAGGTAACCCACACCAGTGGCATTTACCGGGAAATCTTGTTTCACTCATGCGAGGTCGTTTTGCTTCATATTCTTGCAGTTCAGTATCGTAGCGCCGCTTCAAGGACAGTCCACCAAGTATCCGGAACAATTGAGTTCTAGTGGTAATAACATGAGCATTTAGTTCACGACGAATGAGGCCATCCTTTTGGCATAATACAGACACGACGAAACCCGCTATTACCTCTTCAGGCATCTCAGTCTTAGGGATACGTTCAATCATGTTCCATAATCTCATTGCAGATTCGGATGCTGTTTCTTTTATTGCGATTTGGAATCGCAATATGTCATCAAAGTAGTCCTGAGGTAATTTAGGTTTGGAGAATTTGGCCATCAAAGATTGCTTCACTAACGGCCAAGACAGCTCATTTAGGTTTAACCGGGTGATACAAGAAGCTGCACGGCCTTTTAAAGCACTCGTGAGGGCCATAAGTAGGTCTACACCTTCCAGACGTTTACTTTGTACAATCATCTCAGTTACTTTGCACCAACCTTCAATATCAGCGTCATTATCATCCGGGTTGAACTGCAAAAACTGGGTGTTGGCGCCAGTACTCGATGAAGACGTCTGAGACATTGAAACGACTCTTGACAGTATCGCTTCCATGTTGCTTAGTAATTTTGTAGCACTAGATTCATCTACTGTCGTTCTTGTTTCAACTGGGATTGACCCCTCGGATCCCACTTCTGATAAAGGCGCACGAGGTCCTTCATCAGAATCAGCCATTATTTAAATGTGGGCTTGTGGGCAGGGTAGTTGAACATAGAACTCCGTTATGTTTCAAATCACTTTAATTTACGGTAATTAGTCTCAGATTCACGAAATAATTAGCACACAATACACTTTAGGTCCTCTAGATATTGATTTACGGCACTAGATCACACGAAGACTAACGATGGCTTAGAATATTTGCGATTCGTCGCATCCATGGCGCGCGGACGGTTGCTCGATTCAAAGTGTGTCACTTTTTCGTTTTGCCGCCGCACACCACAGACTAAAACGTTCCGCCAGAGCCACAAACGTCACTCTTATTCTAAGACATCCGTTTCCTTGCCAGCTGACACTTTACATTCTGACGTTAAAATAGTGAAGCGCCGTCATATTTATTGAGCTGACGTTTGAGCTCAAAGTTATGATTTAAAAAACTAGCGAAATGTGTAAGTTTCTAGAGATTTTCGAATCATAACTGAGCAGCGTTCCCACGCTACGAAATAATTCGCAGCTACTTTTAAGACTCGTCTAAGAATTAATCAAATAAATCTTCCGAGGGTAATGTATTTTAATTAACAATAGGTGTGATTGAGGTCAAATGCTTGTCTATTACAAAATAAATAAATTATACAGTGGGCCTTACGGTTTTGTCTGCGCTTCCGGTGGCGAGGATGAATTCGGAGTAAGGGTTGAAGCTCAGGCAGTTCACCTCCGCCGTGTGCGCGTCCACTGTGTGCGATGGCTTCGACGTGTTGTTACATCTGTAAAATTAAATGTGGAATGATACGCAAAAACCACTATGGAAGAGCTAAGATTTGGCATGATTTTTTCATTTCCGCAGGCACAACCTCACAGAAAACTGACGTAAAGCACCGCCGTAGTTATGTTTCGCGAAGTGAGTGGTAAGGGAAAGCAGATAATAGGATTGGCGGCACACTTGCGACTCAACTGTTGTTTTTAATACACCGCTATGGGCGGCGATATTAACTTTCCATAAGGTGATCCGTCGTCAGATCACAAAGAAAAGAGAAATTTGTAGATCCTCATTATTATTAAATCTATTATATTGTTATTAAAGGTAATATCTATTATTATTAAAGGTTGTCTGGAAGAGATCGCTATTAGCGATAAGGCCGCCGATATTGTATTTGAAAATTACTATGTATTAGCATTAAGTTCTGTAATGTGTTGTGCAATAAAGAGTATCTATCTTTTTCACATTTTAAATAGCTTTCATCGCACTTAACGTACAAAAGTATAAAACATTACATAAATATTATCATTACCTAGTGTCCCAAATCATTAGTTTCTGGTCATCGGCGACGGAGCCGAACAGCGACTCGTGTAGCAAGTGCCAGGCGACATCCTCCACGACCGCCGTGTGCCCCGTGAACACGGACTTGGCCTCGATCACGCGCCCCTCCTTCGGCGTGGCGTTGATGTCCCACAGACAGATTGTGTGGTCGTCGCTGGAACACAAAATTTATAAGTCAATACGTAACATATAAGTTTACACCTAAATACTCAAGTTTGTCACCTAAGGTGAAGTTAACTGATTTAAAATAACTGATTTGGATAGTACCAGCAAGCATTTGTAATGTCTTATAACCACCGCATGTGATGCAATAAAACATTTGAATTAGAGCTTTATATTATTTATTTATGTTAAAATCTGGTAACAAGACAATATTATGTAGGCAAATGTAAACATTAGAAAGGGAAAGTCAAAATTTATAAGTGTTTTGGTTTTACTTTTCTTATTATCAACTTCAGGACAACAATCATGTTATAACTTTTTAAACGAACTTTAAGGGACTCATAAGTAGGTATATGATATGATTCAACAATAACATCAGACAGATCAAATGAGAAATTGACAGTGCATGGCAACATATATTGAGATATCTCAAAGATATTAGTTACTGAATGGCTAACGTCCAACTGGAAATGCACAAAGCAAGTATAACTTGGACTTTGGGCGCAAGTGTGCTCGAGTGAACGCTTTTAACGTGAGCTCCGTATATTTAGTTAAAATTTAATAGTTAAAGTGAAAAAATCAACGTGAAACTTATACCAAACAGTTCATAAAATCAAGCAGCACCTAATTTGCTAATAGTTATAGCATAATAAATAAAATCTGTGAGTGAATTATTGTAAACATAAACGAAAATACCGTTAACAGTGATAGATCAGTGATTCATACTCAGGACTTCGTTTGAATGGATGCCCATATATGGACACTCGCTTGATCTCCACCTAACGTCCACACAAGCCTCATTGCAAATAGTAGTTATTTTCACCGTAACTACTAAGTAGCCGATTGGCTCCGTGCGTTGAGCGTTAGTCCGCGCCCGATCGTGAACGGTAGGACCCTGGTTCAAACCCCAGCAGACTACACAGAAAATCAATGTTTAAGTTTTTTAAATTTTTCATTGAGAATCTTCAAATGAATCTTGCGGCAAGTAAAATTGAATAACGAGAAGTTCCAAGTTCGATTCTGGCACGAACCAATATTGTAAATTGAAAACCTACAGTGTAACCATAAGATGTCACAAAAAAAACCGAATAACCATAAAGAGGCGACGACCACGATTTGCTATAGTTGTAAATTACCTATCACACAGAAACATGCACTTAAATGTGTTCTTTGCACAAAATATTATGATTTCGACTGTGCAGGTACTTCTGAGAAATTATACCGATTAATGGATCAAAATTCGAAACAAAAATGGAAATGTCAACAATGCAAAACCATAACAAAAAACCCTACAAACATTACATTAAGAAAAAAACCTGTAAGGGTTCAAGCCACAAAACAGATACCTTCGCCTCGAATCCAAGAACAATTACCATCCCGTGTGGCTTCTAAGGCAAGCGCAGAATCGCCTGTACAAAATCATACATACGACGCCAATGATGTTACGCCCTACGCCACGCCTCAGGCAGATACTTACTGCGATTCCCACATTCTTACAGAAGAGGACTACTCTGATGATGATTGTTCTTCGTTGACAAATACAATGTCTAAAAGCGCTGATTTTACCTCTAATAATGCGAGAGGAGATATTGAATCGGAAGACACTATAGCACAACTTTCCTCTGAACTCATCGCTACACAGAATGAACTTGAAAACACTATATTAGAAAATAATAAGCTTCACAGACAAATAAACAAAATGACGAAGGAAATAGATTTACTGAAAAAACTGTGTTACGCAACTCCCGAAGGCAAGAAACCAAAAAAAAGGCACTCAATGTGTATAGCAAGCACCTCCGACTACTCCTCCACATTAACTCCGACGAGATGTTTCTCTGAAACTACAGACATAAACAGTAGTCTAATAATTAATCTCCAAGATAAAATAACCAAGTTACAGTATGACCTTAATAAATCGAGACAGCAGATAATGGATCTGGAGAAACAAATTGATAGTATGAATGCACTACTGAAAGTAAATAACTTGACTCAAATTACTGCATTCAACACAAATCCAAAACCGCATAATAACGGAATAAGCAATCTTAAAACAAAACATCAAAGAACTATACTTATTTGCGGATCCCAACAATGCGTGGGTTTGGCTTCAGCCCTAATTCAAACAAGGCGCAATAATTCCGACTACATCAAAAAATGTGGCATTCATCAATACCAAATTAACGCTGAAACAAAACCAAACGCATTAAGCCAAGATGTATTGGAGAGCTGTAAAAGCGTGCAACTCAAGCCTGGTGATAAATTGATTATAGGCACTGGAGAAAATGACACCAATCCGGAAATCGTGATATCATTATTGAAAGACATTATAGAAAATTATAAAGATATAAATATTGTAATATTAAGTGTGACAAATAATAACAATCTGAATGTTAAACAGTTAAATAAAAGAATAAATTCATTATGTGATAAATATAGAAATTCCAATTTTGTGACATGTAATCGTTATGATAAAAAAACTGACATGTATGCATCTATTAATTGTATTATTGACTTTATCGATTACAATGATAAGTATTTGAAACCCGAACAAATTAAAAAAATGGTCTTGCGCGACAAATCAAACGTGCCCCTCAAGAAACAATATTGTAAGGGAACTATCCCTTACTATTTCGCTCGTATGCTAAAAAACTCTTCTGCGATTGATGATCCTCTTAAGCATCCTAACAGCGAGAAGATAGGTACTATTCCGTTTTACTTTCCAAAAGCAAACAAGAACAAAACGTTTTTTCGAGCCTGATAGACCGACAACATATTTTAAAATACTTCACCAGAACATAGCTAGTATCCTGTCTAAAGTAGAAATATTGGAAATGACTATTGATGAACTTAAAAGAGATTGTATAGAGCTAGACGTACTGTGTTTCACAGAAACGTTTCTTAAAACTGGACAGGAAAATTATATAAAGTTAAGTGAATATGAAATGGCAACTAACTACTGTAGGGATAAGAGCCGTGGCGGTTCTTGCATCCTCGTAAAGAAAGGACTGGATTTCAAAGATCTCACGTTCTTGAAACAACATACGTGTCAAAATGTATTTGAAATATGTGGTATAGATATTCCTTGTATTAAGACGGTCATTATTTGCTTATACAGAACCCCAACGTCGGACGTAACGGTATTTATTAAAAAATTGGATAATGTGCTTTACGAATTGTTTAGGAAAAATAAATTTAATGGTAATATTGTCATAACTGGTGACTTTAATATAAATCTTTTAAAATCGAACACTGCGACTAAGCTGTTTCTGGACCTAGTTAACAGTTATAATTTAACAAATCATATCAATGCCCCTACTCGAAAAAATTCATGCTTAGACCTTGTGTTAAGTAACATAAAGAAAACAACAGCTTCGGTGCTTCCTCTACACCTCTCTGACCACAACACTGCTCAGATGTTAGAGTTCCCTATCAAACATAAAAAACTTAAACCAGCTTTTCATTTTATCTACGTAAGAGACTACAGCCTAGAGAACGTAATTAAATTCGAAAATCATTTGACAAGTCTCTCATGGTCCAATATATATGAGGAACAGAACTTTAACAGGGCTTTCAATGAATTTCATGAGCTGTTTTGCCTACTTTACACACTTTGTTTTCCAAAAATAAAAAAAAAGATAAGCAATACTGGGAAAAAACAAAACTGGATCAGCAATGGTTTAAAAATAAGTTGCAAAATGAAACGACAACTGCGTTACCAGTACTACAAAGATAAATCGAGTATAAATAAAAAGAAATACAATACTTACTCTAGAATTTTGCAAAAGTGCATTGTAAGATCAAGGAAAACCGCAAACATGACATTTATAAATAATAGTAGTAATAAGTGTAGGGCTTCCTGGACGATTATCAACAAAGAAATAAATGACGCAGTAACTTCCAATACTATTGACAAAATACAAATTAATGACCAAATTCTCACACATCCTGTTGATATTGCTAATACATTTAATGAACATTTTATACACTCGACAACTGTAGATGATAATATTAAATGTCAGCAGCCCGTTTTTATAGAACACAGTAATACAATGTGCAATTCTTTATTCCTAACACCTATGACACCAATAGAAGTTAAAAAAATAGTTAAATCATTAAGGGACACAAAATCAGTCGGATTTGATGAAATAAGTACTAGAATAGTCAAAAATAGCATTGACAAGATTCTAGAAATCATTACTTATTTAATAAATTTTTCATTCGAGTCAGGCACGTTTCCAGATATCCTAAAGCTATCTTTAGTGAAGCCACTTCACAAGAAGGGCTGCAAACATTGTATAGAAAATTACCGTCCCATCACATTAGTTTCGGTTTGGTCAAAGGTGTTTGAAAAATGTATGCATGATAGACTAATAACTTTCTTAAACAAATATAATATAATTAACAGTGATCAATACGGCTTTCAGAAATCGAAGTCAACTACACTGGCGATTTTTTCACTAATTCGATATACGCTAAATAAACTTAACGAAAACTATTTAACTACAGCTCTATTTCTTGACTTGTCAAAAGCTTTTGACTGCATTTCACACGAACATCTTTTAAAAAAAATTGAGGAAATCGGACTCAGAGGACCTGCAAATGAATGGATCGCGTCTTATCTGCATAACAGAACACAGCAAGTAGTTATCACCAACTATACTAAAGAGAAGGAGTTAATATCATTCTTATCAAATCCTCAAAAGAACATAAAGGGAGTCCCGCAAGGAAGTGTGTTGGGCCCTACTCTTTTTCTTCTGTATATTAATAATATCTCAAATGTCACGCATCATAAATGTATTTTATTTGCTGATGATATTACTGTTATTGTAACCTCTGATAGGAAAACGAACACTATTCTAGATCATGAAAATGACATAAATAATACTCTTAATAATATTATCCAATGGCTTGACATAAATAACTTGGCAATCAATTTAAATAAGACTAGCTATATACAATTTAATCACTGTAAACATATTCAATTTAACTTTAATTTAAATATTATTTACAAAGACATACGGATAAAACAATTTACGGAAACTAAATTTCTAGGAATATTAATCGATCAGGATATAAATTGGAAATCTCATATAGACAACTTGAATAAGAGAGTAAACAAATTTGTTTACGCTTTAAAACATGTCAGGAAAATTACTAATATCTCAACGGCACTTGTTTCCTACCATGCTTATGTGGAATCTATCCTACGTTACGGTCTATTGGTATGGGGTAATAGTACGGATTTCAGTAGGGTCTTCATCGCGCAGAAGAAATGCATCAGAGCTTTGGGGGGAATACCACCCGATGAATCGTGCAAACCGCTATTTAAAAAGTTCGGTTTATTGCCACTGCCTTCATTGTATATCCTTGAAGTATGTATGTTTGTAAAAAAGCATTACAACTTATTTAAAAAGGCTTGTGAGATCAATACTCGAGCTCGTCGAGATCCTGAGAGACTAGTTCTTGAATTTGTTCCAAAATCGACGAAGTATAATCGGAACTGTGTAGCAATGTGTATTAAAGTATATAATAAAGTACCGAAATACCTAAAATCCTTAAATACTAGTAGGTTTTCAGTAAAATTGCGTGAATGGCTGAGAGCCAAAAATTATTATAGTGTAGATGAGTTTTTAAGTGACAAATTAATGTAAAATTTAAATCAATTTAGCATTGTATATTGAATATAATTTAAACTATGTACTTTATAATATAATATTAGTTAGTACTTAGTATGTATGTAGTTCATAATTTTAATAACATTTAATGTAGTATTGCATGCCATTATTACTTTGGCAATTTGTGAGAGTCATTTGTTTATCCTTCTCCACCTACTGTACCACATTTTGAGCAATAAATGATTTTATTATTATTATTATTAACAATTATTTATACGCTACACCTCATAAAATTGACCTAACTCCGTACTAAGTATTTTAAGCTCTTGTGTGGCAGATATCAGACAACATAGGATTACAAAATATAATACTTAAATCCTACTACTATTATAAAGGCGAAAGTTTGTATGGATGTATGGAAGTTTGTTACTCTTTCACGTAATAACTACTGAAAGGATTTGAATGAAACTTTACCACAATATAGCTTATACATCAGAATAACACATAGGCTACAATTTATAACAATATATTGTGTGGATTGTCAAAAATATGACGGTAAGTGACAATAATTAACTCCACGCGTATGAAGTCGCGGGCGGCCGCTAGTACTTAATATATCTTACCTGGCTGATAGAAGATAACCATTAAGGTTGGGGTTCCATGACAAGCCATATCCTTCTTTTTGATGTCCACGCAATCTACAAAAAAGGAAATCTAAAGTAGTCCCAATCTTTATCATTAAGTAAATAAAAAATCAAATTATATAACAACACTGTTAACTGATTTCTTACCTAAGATCTGGGTGGCACTCTCCAGACGGCTCTGGCTTGGAAGGGTGTTTCGTGTAGTCAAACACAAGCACGTCAGACGATGGAGTTTTCGTTGCTATGACGCAAGGGTTTTGAGGCATGTAGCGTGCCCTGTTCACTTCACCCTCATGGTTGATTTTTATTTCTATATCGATCTTGCCTGACACGGAACCAAATCCTCCGAATTCTGTAATTTGGATAGTAAACATTTAAGAGTATAGTAAAGCAAGAGTTGATTGCAACTATCCAACTTTCTAAGTATAATTTAAACTTGTAGTATGCACTGCACACTACTTTCATTATGTGAATAGGTGTGCATTTTAATTAAAATTTTTCTGGTAATATTTTTTATAACATCTGTAAATTGACATCCTATATGTGGAGTGGAGAATAACGGTTCAATCCCCTGTTGTTTGAACAAAAATTCTTTCCTACATTATCTCTGGAGAAAATGTCTAAGATAATCTAGCACTCAGAGGGAATGCATTCATATGAGAATAGGTAGATAAACTACTCTCATTAAAACCAAAGTTAAGTATGGTTTTAAGCTTTCCAGTTGCATTATACAAATACTTCATACAATCGGGACTAAGTGCGATGCAATTTAATAAGTACATTCTAGCACTTACTGCTTGACGTTTCAACTGCGTTACAACAGCCGTGGTCACAAGCGAACTTAAAGAGTTTAGTCCTGTTTATACAAAGTAAATGAAGATGAGATCTATACCTACTAAAACTACCTGTGCTCATTCTGGTGTTCAGTTTTAAACATGATGTTTACTAAGTGTGTTTGCAGACAGTTACACATCCATGCATACAAATCTGGTAAAATTATTTCAATTGTCATCTAAGTATATCAAACACCTTATGGTTCAATATTTAATTGAAGTGAAGGTGTCTGCCTGCTCCTAATTAGATTGATATAGGCTTTTTATAAGAAAAAGTTTGTTGTTTAAAATGCTTAACATTACAATACATTTTTCTTAATCAAACATACTTACCACCCTTGTCATTGTCGTAGTGGCTAGCATCAAACTGTGCATCCTCATTGGGCAGCTGGACACTTGCAATCAGCAAGTGGTTCTGTTCATCTGATGTGTGAGTTCCTAATATCAACCTAGAGAACAAAAACTTGGGAGTCAATGTGATGAAGTTTAAGATGGAATAAAGTTAACCATTTCCAGCAATCTACCTTAATATGTAGATATTATAATCGAAAAATTGGTAGTATCAACCAAGTTACTACTAAACAAAGGCAACTTCTAACCTTACATTAAGATGGCATGTAATAAATGAGGCAGGCTGTTTTAGCCGTGTGACACGCACCTGTGCACTGAGTAGTCTTTGCCTTCAGGTCTGGTCACGTCAGGCAACCACTGGGCGGTGAGAGAAGGCCACTCCAGAGCATGGGTCATCACCAGGTCATACAAAAATGGAGTGTTCTTCTTCCAAATCTTGTACTCTTCGTTGATAACTCTCTCTTCCACTGCATCGTCGAATGTTTCTAGAACCGAAATATTCAACCAGATTCACTTTTGATAACCAATAAATAAATTCGACTTCGTCCAAACGAGCTGTCATGGACATGACTGCACTGTACGGCATTTCGCGAAAGATTCACAACTATACAATTACCTCCATCGCCTTTATCACCCATTATACTGTCTTATACAAAATTAAACTGCTCTTTTAGTAACAAATACAAGATTAATTTATTATCAGATTAACCGCCCGGCCCCAAAAGGCGCCAAACAACAAAAATCCTTGGCGTTGCTACTCGACAGACAGCACACAAACTTCCGGTGTGGGAGCCATGATACAAAACCAATTAATATTTCCAATTTATAGTATGTGCTCTTAATTAAAATGTATTTTATGGAGCATAGTTTTAAATTATTTACATCTTTTCAAGCTTTAATATATGATAATATTCACATCACAGAAAAAATAAATAAGTTAAAGTATTCTGCATGACCGGAACTAATCTCATAAATCAACCAGAGACAAACGGTCGATTTTCTAATACCGTAATCGATAAAGTGCATAAATACTATAAATATAAATTAAATATATAGTACTATACATATGGATCACTTGAAAAACGTATATACTTGATTTATACAATCAAATGGTAATATTCTGTTTTTTATTTTTTTGACTAGAACATTTTTTTATCCTGTGATGAACCTATGTCATTCATAAATGTCATTACCCATGTCATTTGTCAAATATAGCGGTGTCAAAATATTTTAATCACTTGTCAAATTAAATGTGAACATGGCTGATGCTGCTGCTCGTCGTGAAGCTCGAAGAAAAAGGATACTAGAGAATTCTCACAACAGACTTCAGCTAATATCTGGCAAAAGCAGTGATGAAGACTTTAAAGGTAACCTTATCACATCAGCCACTGTGACGACCATAGTAAAAACTGTGATAAAAATACTAAAACATCAATTTTAATTTGTAGTGTCCACAAACAAGTCTCCAATACCCGAAACCTTCGAGCCCACGATACTAACAGAGAGTGATGTGTCTAGTACCTATTCTCTTCTGAATGGTGCTCTTGGACCAGAAGCGGAGTCGCCGCAATCATTTGCATCGAGGCATGACGTCGCTGCGACAGGTGACGGCGAGGTAGTGAATGACTTTGCAGCTTTCGGACCCTCCCCAGCTCCAGAAAAGACCCAACCACCTTTGTGGTCAACTCTTACAACTTATAAATATGACATAGTGTTATTATCTTTGTTATTACAACTCTTGTATGGCCTATCATCAGCTGATTTAGAAAACACTTACTTTTTCCTCCCTCTGGTAATCTACACAGTCACAAAATTAATTTGGTTGCCTAAACAAAATAATTCTAGTATTCTGAATGCACTTTTACTCTTAAATGGTATGAACCTGAACAGACTTAATACACTTTTACAGGTTTTACAGGTGACAGGCACTCTAAGTCAAGATGTGTCCATTTTTCTGTTTACAACAATTTTCACCCAATCTCTGTATACCACTCTAAGAGATAGCTTTGTTACCTAATGATAGCTTTAGCCATATTGAAGGCATTGTTCTGACTGAAAATTTTCTAACAATAGCTGGCTAGATATAACAAAATGTTCCATATTTTTGATTGCTTGTGCCTTTATCCATAAGTGAACTGCTATTTGCAGCAGCACATCATATCACAAAAATAAAATTAGCATTTCTACTATCAACTTGAGCTATAGTAATAAAAGATTGCCATATTTAACTTATAATTGCGAGAAGATATGGTTTGTTCTTGCATTCTGTGGTCCAAGTGTGAAAATTGACATGTGAGTGTTTTAGTCACATAATGCCATTGTAGTTTTTTAATCAATCTGTTAATGATCTTTGTATGTGACAACCATAATATTTTATTTTTACTGTATTCATATCTATATTTTGCTCAATTACATCATTACTACTTCACATTCTAGAATGGTAAACAGCTTTTGCCAACCCAAATATCCCCTTTTTATCATGTTATGTTTATTTATATGTTGAGATTGTATGAAATAGTATTATTATGACTTTGGTTACATGTTCCCTTTATGTTTATTTTGTCCTAATATATTCATATAAATTTATATTTTATATCTTCTCTATATTGCATTTACATGTTAATAAATTACTGACCTCAAAAGTATATTTAAAAATGTGCATTACACACTAGAATCATTGATAGTAATGTACCTATGCCAAATTATAAAATATATGTTTTCATGCATTATATTCTAAATGGTAGGGATACATGTAACATTTTGATAATGATCAAGTAATGCCAAAAATATGGCCCAAGACTGGCAATGTTAAACTTAATAATATTTATTACTCTTCTACACTAATATACTTATGTACTAAACAATGTATTGTGTACTAGTTTGGATATTTTCAACTAACTTAATTATTTATTGATTGCTATTATAAATGCTAACAAAGGGAAATTAAGCTGAATAAAGTACCTAAAAATACCTAAATGAATTTTATAAAAATGCATTATTTTGTTAGTTTTAAATTGAGTGACCTCCAGCAAATAATATTTCATTTACCACTTGTACTTACCAATTTATACTTGGATTCATAAATGTATGAAAGTCAGCCTAATTTCATTAAAATAAATAAGGGTCAATCAATTGTAAATAAAAGGTTTATTGTAATTATATTTTTTATGTAATAATTTAAATAAAAATGGGTCTTTGTAACATTTAAAATTGTTTATTTACTTATTTCCAGTAAGTTCCTTTTGTCTGCCACATTTTTCTGTAGGCTGTAATAAAATTTGTATCAGGAATGTAAATAAAAAAATAATCTAAGTTCTGAATTTATTATTATGTAAGTTGTATGCAGGTGTAGCAAAATTATTATGAAAGTAATTCCAAGCTTTTTGTGAACATGTAAGTCATTTATTATTGTTCTGTACTATGATAAATGGTAAACATAGAGGAATATGAAAAAAAAATTAATAATGAAATGATCACAGAAAAAAAAAAGACAAATAAATATATCCATGGAATCATGCATAATAAAATAAAACAAAATTATTGTGGAAAAGTGTGTATTTACATAGTACATAATGAAATCTATAATGCAAGCTAAATTCAGAATGTATTGAGAGACAACTATAAACTCTTTGTCAAAGAAATATGTTAATTAAACAGTTATGCATCTAAAACTTAAAAAAACTTTTAATACTACTCATTATGGTCTTACTTTCTTGTTTGTCACTTTGAGGGTTCTCTTGCTCAGCTTTGTTTGTTTGAACCTTTTTGTGTTCACCCGTACTCTGATGATTCTCTGACTCAGTCTTGTCTAAAAACGATTTTGAAACTAAAGTTGTGCTCGGCTTTTGGGCTATTTCTGGACTAGTAGAAATAGTATGCTTACCATTATTAGGATTTTGTACACTAAGTTTGTCCTTAATGCTATGTTCAGAATCAGTAAATGAGTCAGTCAAATCATCAGAGCACCCGAGTTCCTATTGGGTGGTCTTTGCACTTTTTGGTTTCTTCTCCCGCAGGGGTTTGGCACGTACTAGGTCAGTGCGGCCCATAGTTATCATTTTCATTTCCCAAGCTTCTATATCTTTCCTGTAAAAATATATCATCAGATAAAATATTGCAACTTCAGGACTATTAGAGTAGGGTGTTACTAGAAAAATTAAATTAATTGCTGAAATGATCATAATATGACCAACATACTGACCTATATTTATTCATCAGATCTGCAGCTTGCTTATCAAACTTGGCTTTTTCATTCTCAGGAAGTTTATTCCATTCAGCTGTCACACGGTTTTGGAAATCTTTAAGTTGTTTACTTTGAAACATGTCCTTCTTTGTTTGGGCAAACAGGAAATATGAGGACATTGGTTTCTTAGGACGACCTAGTTCTTTGTACTCCTGAAAAACAAAATACAATATGCTTATTATCACTAGCTAGTTCAGAAATTTCACTCTTTAAAGAATAATTATTGCAGATTCAAGTAATATCTATATATTTTTTTAAATAGTTAAATGCTTGGACTTACCGCTCTTTGCTTTCGTTTCTCTCGGGCAGTTGCTAATTCATCCTTTACTCTTTTTATGTCCAACTTTTGTTCTTCAGTTAATGATTTCTCATATATTTCTTTGATTTTTTTGTAATCTTCCAAATCTTTTTCATACTCCTTTACCATTTGTGCTTTAGTCTAGAAAAAATCAATAATTTAATGCTGATACTGACAGTGCATATTCAATATTTCATATTAGTACAATAAATCAGAAAAAAAACATTAAAAATTACAACTCAAGAAGAATATTCACAATTTATTAGTGCTTATTAATTATAGTTAATTACCTCTGCATCCAGTTGTTGCCAGTGTTTTGAGCTCCAACTTATAGCCTCTTTGGAAGTTATACCTGGGTTCTTGGCAAGCAGAGCTGGCCTCATCTGTGACATGAACTTGAAGAATGGGGTCAAGGGCCGTTTCGGCTTTTCTATACCTAGTCGCTCTTCAGCAGATTTTTTGGTATAGTCACATACTTGTTGGGTACTCCAGGTATATCTAAAAAATATTATTTAGATAACAGTTAATGTATAATCATAACTAAACTTACATTTACAACAAAGAGGTTAAGATTGGGAAATAATTTATTTACTTGGTAGGTAAGTACCAATAAATTACATAATAATCATAATTACGTTACTACCCTACTAATATATAGCTGATTAACTGATAAGCAGTATTGATCTAATGACAACACCTAGCTACAGGACCCAGAATCTATTTTCGACAAGCTTCTATATATTTTTTAGATAGGACTAAACAAATGAACCAGATTCAGGTAATATAATGTTTTAAATATTGTTCCTTCCATATTATACTAACTTTGATACATGCTTATGCCTGTGAAAGGCTCAGTTAATAATATTAACAATTAATAATACTCTGAAACAAAGGTAAACAATGCATGTAGCATCATAACCTCAAACGTACCTTCCATGTAAAATTGACCTGTAGCTTCCAGTAATTATATTTCCCAGCCGACATAGCTGATTAAATGAAGACATTTCTATAATATCTTCGAATTAATATGAAATATTTTCATAAAAAATTTAACTTCAAGCAAGCTTGCCGTGAGAAACAAAACGTCAATATGACAGTTGTTTTTTACTGTCCCTATTCGTATATAACAAACACGAGAGTAACTTTATTTATACAGCCTTGAAAAATAAATCTAAAAAACCTTCTTACTAAAACTTCTTGAAATTAATTGATGACGCCACTGCTGCTTACGTCATAGACTTTTTACTGGTTTTCACAGGAGGGCGATTCTCGTGCACTCGACATTAAAGTCGAGTTATGAGGTTACATTCGTCCATACAAATTCAATGTCGAGTGCTTGAGATTGCTACCCAGTGGGGGGGGGGGGGGGGGTATTTCCGGTCTTCCCCTATCGATGGTTGCATTCTACTACCGGCGTTATTATAGTCTGCCGCACCGCATGAAAGTTATAGTTATGACCTTGAATGCGCAGAAACCAATTTTCATAGAAAGTCTTCTTTTTTACAAGTGCGCAAAATAACGGTCAACTCTATACTTTCGTGCCTCCAGCTATACTAACATGTAATTGTTATAAACAGGGTGTATCTGTGAACAATTACATCCCTTTAACCACGTGTTCTACCAACCATTCTGAACAACATTAGCACGTAATGTTTCTCTCTGTTCTCGTATGTACCTACTTCTTATTATGTATTATGTGTCTTACTGCTGTCGTGTTGTAGGTATCTCTTCTTGTGTGTTCAATAAATGTTTTACTTACTTACTTACTTACTATACAGGATGTATTTGTGAACTATAGGCCCTTTAACCATGACTTGTTTGTACAGGGTGTCCGGTGGCAGAATTAGGATTTGAAATTTGAATAAAACAAAAACTACAGAGGATTTATATTGAATTTAATTACTATTTAAAAGAAGAAAAGTGCGGGTTTTATTTCTTAAAAATTAAATCGTCCTAACGTTTACCATCACGTCGGACACACTCTTGGAATCTAACTTCAGTATTGCGCGCCACTCGCTGGAGAAGTGGCGTCGGGATGCCGTGAACCTCGCGAACGATATTTTCTTTTAGCGCTGTAATGGTCGCTGGGTTTGTTTCATAGACTTTACTTTTGAGGTATTCTCATAGAACGAAGTCCATGGGAGTGAGATCCGGTGACCTTGGTGGCCAGAGGATGTCACCAAAATGGCTAATAAATTTGCTTGGGAAGAAATCACGAACAAGCGCCATGGTCTCTCCAGCAGCGTGTGGTGTGGCGCCATCTTGCTAAAACCATATGTGTGAACTGTAGGCAGGATGGTCCCTTAGTGTGGGTAGAAAATAATTGGCAAGCATGAGCCGCTAAGATACACCATTCACAGAAATGGCTTGCCCTCGATTATGTTCAAAAAAATGTTGCCCTATTAATCCACTGTTTGATAGTGCACACGAAACCGTGACTTTGGGACTGTGGAGAGGTTGTTGACGTTTTAAACGCTGACTTTGCCCTTTAGGTGCCCAACATCGGCAATTTTGTTTGTTTACACTTCCATTTAATTGAAAATGGGCTTCATCACTCCAAAAGATTGTGTTCACTGTACGAAATCGTAGCAGCATTGTTACGCAGAAACTTTTACGCTTTTTGTGATCATCTGGCTTAAGCGCTTGCACAATTTGAATCTTGAAAGGATGAAAACGCAGATCTTTGTTCAATATTTCGTTCACCACCATTTTCGGGAGTCCCAGAGCAGCCGCCCTCTTACGCACGGACTGTCGCGGATTATCGCGCAAACTGCTTGCGACAAGTGCGATGTTGTCATCACTCCTCGACGTTCGACTGTGTCCCGGCCGTGGACTGTTTACTGCTAAACTTGTTGTTCTGAACCTCTGCACCCACAATCGAATCAAATCTTCACTTGCAACACATTAACGTCGCATATTCTAATGCGAACAAAACTTTCGACGTGCTTACAGCACCAGGAATCGTTAGCTTTAAAATACGCTTCAATTGCGAACGCACGTTGTTCACCCATCCAGTGGGACATCGTGTCGAAGAAACCCGCACGAATGATGAATCGAACGCGACCTCCCGTACGCCTCTACTTTCGACGGTTCTAGAAAAAATCGAAATTGAAATCCTAATTCTGCCACCGGACACCCTGTACTATCATTCCGAACAACAAAATAATATTAATATGTTCTTTGATTTGGAAATTCACATAAAAAAATTCAAACTTTTCATACAAAGTCGATCACTTGACTTGGTAAATTTGTATGGGGAGTTGAAAAAATTTTCGACGAATTTTTTAAAGTCGAACAATACTTCTACCTTTATTGCTCCGAATGGTTGGTAGAAGACGTGGTTAAAGGGATTTAAATGTTCTCAGATACATCCTGTATAGCATTGGGGATGCAAAGTGAAAGAAAATTATATTTTCAAACTTTTTATTAGGTATATAATACATATTATTCAATAATTACACAATAATGAAATACCTACAAGATAAATTTATCAACATTTTTCAAATCAATGCGAAAAGTGTCATATGGTTTACAAATGCATACATTGTACAATCAGCATCACAAGTGGCCGTACATTTTGTACATGCAACCACACATCAAACTATACAAAACTGTCAAATTTCTTCAATATATTGTTAATAATATCTTACTGTCAAACACATTAAATTGAAAACCAATTGAGGAAATTTGACTGGTTTTGGCAACCTGATGAGTGGCTGTTTGTACGACAGAGTTTTTATTTTTGAAGCCGTAAGAGCAAACACATATCTGTCAAAAGGGTGCAGCTACTTAAAATGACCACTGTTCATTTGGCATTTAAGCTAAAATACCCAATAAACAGGTAAGTGTACCTAATCTATTATTTTGTACACGCAGTGTTTGAAGTTTTTTTTTATAATTACACCAGTCTTATAATAATTATTCTAATATTTACGTATGTACAATTAAACCGTTTGTTTTTATTTACATTAGAATACTATTTTGGCAGGCGGTATTTCACATCCACATTAATGGTGAAGTGAAAGAATATGTACAATTACGTTGCTAGGAAAAGGAAGAGAATTTCCGTTTTTAAGTCCCACCTGGACAGCGGAAATATATACAAATTGTATCTACTTATTTAAGTTGTTTTATTTATTTTATGTCTGATAAAAGCTAATAGTACCTAAGCGCCCATGCACAGTGACTCTTTAAAAAATGTACAGTCAGCATCAAAAGTACCATGGTATCTGCCTAATATGTTTCCAAGAGGTACGGCCGCAATATCTTACTTTGACATGTTCGAAAGTGTTATGCTACTTTTTATACCTAAGGTACTAACCGTACCTCCTATATTATATTTGCCTGAATGAGTTAATGTTGTAGGTACTTAAAGACGCAGAAGGCAAAAGCCTTATAAATTCTGGGGATGTTTCTGGTCTAACTACACGACAGCGAGTCAAACCAAAGTATAGTCTACGGCACGAAACAGCGGTTATGACCTTGAGTGCGCAGAAACCTAAATTCATAGAAAGTCTTCTTTTTTACAAGTGCGCAAAATAACGGTCATCACCATACTTTCGTGCCGCCAGCTGTACTTACATACATTTTTAGCCTTAAAATGCCACTCATCATGGGGCTATCTTTAGGATTTTTTAATTTAGGTATTAAGTACTAGTAGTATCTACCTACTTACTATTTTTATAGTAAGTATACATACGTACTAGTCAGTTGATATTACTTAATTTGATTGGAGGGGACTAAAAGAGAAGATCAAGAATAGACTTAAGTACTATTTTCAAGTGTAAAAGTTCCCTTCTTAGAATATTTACATTACCTATTCCATTTTCTTATATTTACATACAAAATATTTTTAATCAGTGCTTAAAACTGTACATTAACATAAAAAATATACACAGACCTATTTTACTCGTAGATACTTACCTAACACAAATTTATTAAACCAAAGACTTATTAAAGTCTTTGATAACAACTGATAATGTGAACTACCTATCTCCACAGCAAAATTAGGCTAATAGGTCCTAATTACTTAAATATCCATTGGATTTGGATAACTTCATTAGGTTTCTTTAGCAGGTGCACTTTTCTTGCAAGTAAACATTTCATTATATTTAGGTACCTATCTAAATACATTTATATAAATCATTTTTCTTTTCAGTCAAAGCTTTCACTCATAAATAATAATGGCACTTACGAAGCTTAACTTTACACTACTGATTCAAGCACACGACATACACGCTAACTGAAAAATAAATGCATTAATTAGGTATCTAAGCCTCAGATACAATGTCTTTTTATATTGAGCAGTGCGGTCACTTAAGCCGGTCAGAGAATCGTTTCCCCGGCCGAGTAGTGATAGTGCCTGGGCTTCCGGTAGGAGTGCTGCTGCGGCGGGCGGTAGGTGGCGTACTTGTGCATCTGCCGCGAGAGCGTGTGCGGGTGCGCCGCGTAGCAGTGCAGCGTCAGCGGCGTGGGCGGCGGGCCCGACGGACACTTGGCCAGCGGCGGCTTGCGCGGCCCCGCCAGCCGCCGCCACAGCGCCTTCAGCCGCGGCGTCGCGATCCACACCGCCACCATCACCCCGAGAATCTGCGTCGCGAAGATTCGGAACAGGAACACCCAGAACGCCGGCCGCGGTTGCGTCGACGGCTCCGGCGACGGGACCGGCGCGGCTAGCCAGTCGTCTCTCCATGCGTACTCGTACATCCACGTGGCTAGTATGCAGGTGGAGGGCACGGCGTACAGCGCCGCGAACGCACCCAACCTAAGCACGGCCTGATCGGTGATAGCTTGCGGCGGTGAGTTGAGGAGCGCCGACGGCGCCGACACTGGAGTCGGCCGCCGCAGCACCGCGCGGAGCCCCGATGCTAGGAACACCGAGCCCAGAAGAAGGCAGATCGCTTCCGGCACGATGACCAGCGCAAGCAGAGACTTGCTGGACTGATTGCCGACGAAACATGTCCCTGTAAAAAGAAAAAAAAAGAATTAAGCACACGAACCCTGATGTTGAAGCAGGTTAGCGGATACGGATTCTTACTGCGCCTTTATCGAGTTGAATAACATTCCGATTTCCACTAAAGCCACTCTCAAGCGAACACCTACACAAACACACGGCGAGAAAAAGGCTTGCATTAATAAGGCAGCGGTTTAAAGGGCCGATTTAAAATTGAAATATGAGCGTGCGAGGAGGAAAGGTGTCGTATTTAACGGCTCGAATAATGGTCGCGCATTTCTTTCGGCCGCCATAATGGAAGTGGAAATAATAAAAATAAAAGCACAATACTCGTGGCATGATTGAAACTGCAATATGCCTGAGAAACGGACCGAGCGGCACTTCGCCCGCACTTAACATAAAACCGAAAGGGTTCAAACGCACCAATACCATAAACATTTAAGTGGCTTGCATTTATTATAAAAGTAAACCTTCATACTAATTTATGCAATTGCATTTTCATGCAATAAAATGATTAAACGTAAGTTACAGTCATAAAAATTACCTACTTAACTAGTTAATGGTATTTTCTTATTAACTAGCCAACGAATCGAAATTATTTTGTAATTCTATTTAACGTACTTGATTGTTTAAATTTACAACGAGTTATAGGTAGGTAAGTAATATACAAAGAGATTAAAATATGTAGATACGTGTAATGTTGTACCTATACCTTTGAGTATATACTCAAAGACCTACTTATACCCATGATAAAAATTACCACGATTTATAGCTTCCAATGCGTCGTGGTGAGCGAGATTCAAAACTTATTTATGAGCAAACGTTGATACTGAGGCAGAAAATATTTTTACAAACACCAATACTTAATTAAAGACCGGCAGGTTAGAGAATACAGATAAACAGCTGAGTAGCGAAGCATAGAATGTGAGGACTAGACGTGCTGCTCCGGTGGCCTTGTAAAGGAAACCTAAGGTTGCTAAAACAAACATTGTCTTTCTCAACACTTAGTGACTGGCCGGCATGCTTAATGCAGACTTCAGCTAAATCTTCAATTGTTTTGATACTCCAACAAAGTGTCTACCACCGTTCCACGCTATCACCGCGGCACCTCAATGGTCGGTACTGTGCTCTACTTGAAATAAATAATAATCCCAGCTTACGTGATAAGGAATTTGTTTGATAAATGAACGTTTGTGTCACAGAGACCGCTTGTTTCAGCGGCATTAACAAAACTCAAACAGAGCTACTGTTTAAATCAAGGAGATATGACGCAACGATATCTCTTTGTAATTAGCCGCAAGTCTTAATAGGTCTTTGTGAGCTTACTTTTAAATAATTCTCAGTGGTCTGTTCCTTTAAAACGCCGCGATGAATGTTTTCTTGTTCTAATTATCTAAAGATTAGCAAAGCAATGCGCGGTGAACTACTTTCCCTATGTTCAAATAAGGTGGCGGCTAGTATTAAAGGCGTGGTAGGTACCGAATGACAACAGAGAAAGAGAACTGACATGGCTAACGTGCCTCTCTCTTACATCCTAATCGCCAAACTGGGTACACTTTGATACACAAAATCGATTTATACCTACCCGTGAGACCTTTACGATTTACAGAGCAGGCTCTAAGCCATTACACCATGGAGGCAGGATTTTAGGATTGAATCCCAGCCATTACGATACGAATGTGAGACTTCCGCAGTAGCAATACTTAGTTAAGTATTTATTGCGTGTGTAAGTCAGAGCCTCATCAAACATAACCGCGCACAATACGCCATTCGGCCCATACAAAACACTCAATGCCATTATCGCATGAATGCGTGCTCCTGCGCACTCGTACCAGATTTAATCGCTTTGAAAAAGGCCGCCGATTAAACAATCGAGGACTATAAACCGAGGATTGCTGTGCCATTGTATTGTGCTAAGGTGTACTAGAAAATTGATTGATTTAGTCTCAGGTATGAAAGGCGGACGGCGGTTTAAAAACTGGATTTACAAATGAGACTCTTTGTGCAATTTGCAAAAAAAAAGATAGAAAAAATAACGATATAGGTCTAGGTACACTTGTAGTTATGTATAGACACAGCACTTTAGTTCGCATACGAAGCACCCTTCAATATAATTTATACGATAATAATGGAACAAAGGTTTACAGTGAATAATATTTATCTTGTACATTATTATTTCACTAGACCCCTCTCCCAATTTAGCAAAGACCGATTTAATATTTATGAAATTCATTACAGTTATGGCAACCAACATATGGACTCGTTCAGCCTTTAAAGGCGCATAGGTGCAGCCTCTTTGCAATGCATTGAACTTGTTAACTGACCGAATAAAAAAGTCCCCGTGTACATGGTTGTCTCCTAAGGCACGAGGCCTACGCTACTCGGCTGGGTTGTAGATAATTGTATGGTATCCAGAGTAGGCTGTGCTTATTGAGAAACGAGGTGTTATAAAAACGAGACTAGTTGATGGATTATGCCCTGAGAGGTGGTTCACGTTTTAGTTATACAACTGAGTTCAGAGTACGATTTACAGGCTTAGACGAGTCTGTAGCTCTATACTTACTTAGTTAGTACTTTATGTAGCACATTTAACTGCTTGTTTTTATTTTTCTTCGTTATCTAAAAACTGGTCATCTTCGACTTAGGTTGCATCGCGTTTTTTTTTTAATCTTGCTAAAGTTTTGGAGGGCATTATAAGATTTTCCCCAAAAGAACCTATGATGACATCTAAAAAACATCTTCTAAGGCACTTTTTTTAACTAAGTAAACCTACCTAGGACCCTTGGAGTTATTATTTTGTGCTTGGAGTGTCATGGTTCAGGCTCCGTGCAAGTCTTTGTGAATCCTTTGAATTAAGTCAGTATAACGGGCGATGGAGAAGAGAGCCGCCGTTAGAGGTGTTATTATTGAATGTCTGGCGATCGTTCGTTGGCGAGTTACTGCGACCATAAGTAACTATGTATATGATTTATTGTGACCTCTACTCTCTCTTCTCCCGGCCCCTCAGCCAACATTAAACCGTATAAAAGCCTTGGGAGCGATAGCTTTAACATCCTCCGGGTGTGGTATCATCCCAGGGTGCGGCTACTTGAGTTGCAGAATCTGCAGGTAAGATCTATCGTCACCCTGGCTCTGAAACCGTGTTTGTCCTGCATTTTTTTGAATCAGTAGAATTGCGTTACAACATGCAAGCAGCTCATGCTTCATTATGCTATTCTAAGTAAGTACATCAATTCTACTCCAATGAAGCATAAGCTTATTTCAGGTGAAGGACCGTTCACCGTGCATATTGAAGGAGATCTAGCAGCTAAGGAATGCGGAACCCGGGCTTGAAAGCGCTGCTTTAGGACGCAAATGGGTATGTAACATGAAGATGGTGATACTATTGTAAAAAAATGTTTTACCTGTGAGCTCGTCAGCGTCCACATCCCTGGTGACCAACTACGGCAGCCGCGAGCGCCGCGGGCACCCCCCACGCCGCGAAGCTGGAGCAGCGAGGAGTGTCTGTCATTGCGCGCGGTGCTCCCCGGGTTCGCCGGCGGCCGCAGCACAGCTCGCTCTCCACGCCCCAGCCACTACCACCCACCTGGAATACAAGGAACACACTATTAGATCAAGGTTATAAAAATAAAAAGCAATTACAAAAAAAAAAATTACAAAGTAACTCCTGCAATAAGAATAGACGGAATTCCAAAAATGTTACTAACTTATTAGATTATGCACATAATAGTAGGTATAAGCTTATTTCTGTAGCTATCATGCTTTCCAAGATTGCAAGATAGAGTCGTAAAAGTTTAAACCTAACAGTATTTCAAACAGAATATACGAGTACGATGACATGGTTATTAATTAACCAGTTCATTTTAGTTAGTTACCAACCGATTTAAAATATCGTTTTAACAGAACTTTGAAGGCTATCCTCCGTATTTAACTTTTTGCGTTACATGTGCAAATATTGGCGTGGATAGGTCAGCTCGGGTGATTAAGCCAATTAAATAGTCAATAAGCAAGTCGTTAAAGTGTCTGGTACAGCTGTTATCGGCAGGTGCTTGTGGTAACTGCTCGTTTAGAGCAAGCCATGTTTATCATATCAAGTGAGGTGTTACCTTATACATATGTTTTATGATCGTCACTTTTTTAGGCAGAATGCAAACTCGCATTGCCGATAACTCTCTCACTCTTGGAGTCCTGAGTCCGGTGGTAGTCAAGACGTTCCTTTCGATAGCAACAGATAAATGGGGAAAAGTTGACGAATATGCAAAGTGACATTGAAAACTCATACTGCAAACCACGATTTAGCGGGACACGGTTTAAAAACGTATTTAACGGGGTGAGACGAGGACAAAGAATATGAGAGTGGCAATCGCTTACAGGTGAAATGTCTGACTGTCAGCAACCTATCACATAAAAGAAACCCAGATTTTCCAGTTGCACAAGATTCCCCAATTCATGGGAAGTATGTTATCCTGGATCAGACGCACATCTGAGTATCACCGACTCTAAAAATACTTTAAATTAATTTAAATAAGTGTTCAGTCTCAGTGATTACCCAAATAGCATTTTATTCTCTTTGAAAGGCCACATTTAGTTCATTGATGATATCTTAGCATTAACAGAGGTCACACGTGGTACATTAGCTGTAATAAAGCGAGCATACCCACCTAAACCTGTGTAAGGAATCTATAGCGGTGTAAATGTAGCTTATTAAGTAACTATTGGCGTTTTGCCAGGACACCATTGCTCTTCTAGTCAGCTTTCATTTTCATAGCTGAACAAAAACCTTATAAGATATGTAATTCGGCATGGGCTATTCAGAGGTTCACATGTACGCTGTTAGGTTGCTCGCATCGTAACACAACACCTGTGAACCTTTCTAGAGCTCACGTCAATATGATGGTACACGTGTGTAACTTTATACAGGTCGCAAGTCGCAACACTAATTTTGAGTTACAATAGTTCATTGTAGATGCAGACAATGACCACCATTTTTTTACTCTTAATAACCTATAATATTTTTATATTAAGTACGATTTTATCACTTATCACGAGTTTTCGTTATTGATTTGTAGTTGATATTTAAATACAAACCCATGCAGTAATTTTAATGTCATTAAAACAAAAATATGAAATATTGATTTGTTTGTCTCTGTTTATTTTGTTAAACTTATTTGATTATATTATAATATAGCATAGGCGCGTGAAAATTTTAACAATAAATGTGTATATTCTTTACGATAAATTTAAATACCCCGTAAAATTAACACAACATCATATATAAACAGAGTGTACTTAAAATTAAATCACATCAAAATGGCTTCACAATCTCCCTCTGATATTATGTACATGCAAGCAAAACATGTGTCGCAAATATTATGCGTTACAAAATGGTACTCAAGTGACTATTTCGATCTAAAAGCGGCTTAAAAGTCGGTTATAGGGTACATTTGTGATTACGAGTGTTAACAACTGGCTCTATAATTGTTCACTTGTCACTTATAATAACTCCCTTGTCTATATAAATAACCACAGGGAATCTAAAATAGTGCCATTCGTCAGCTTTAAAACCACAGTTCTCTCTTTAAACTACCATTAAAGAGCCACTATTCTACTACTGTGTACCTTTTGAGAACTTAAAGCTGAATAATTTGTGCCCAATTTAACTGAATGATAAGAGGAGTTCAGACCTACATACCTACTGTCAAGCTCTCTCGGGTTTGTCTGCACCTTGAATGTAAGAGAGGCCACACCTTGCTCTCCTATAGTTTCACAAAGACTTTTCCACTCAAGGTAGGTACAGCAGGTTGTGTGCCTCAATCATTATAAAATTAAAGCTCAACTTATTTTTGTACACAAAACTCCTTATTAGGTACCGTAGGTAATGGAAGTAGTTTATTTTATTACTTATTAATTTTCATAAATACAGCATTAATATGCGTTTAATTAAATAAACAACCCGAGAGCACAAAGGCTTCTTTCAATATCTACCTATAGTGAAGTTATTATTACAGTGGTGATATTTATGTTATAGATGAATCACCTGATGATCAGCGAAGCCACCCAAGGACCGTAGTATTGCACCAATATTTTAGTACCTAGTTAATTAATTTCGAAAGTCCGGATAATGTAAAGCCGTTGTTGAACATAGCTCCAAGTAAATTATAGCCATTGTCAGCCCTTGCTTAGCTCGTTAAAAGGTCTGACAGGTAAATCCATCCCACTGCGTACGAGAAAGGTGTCGCCTTGTTTCGAACCGACGCCAGTTAAGTGAGACCCGTGATCCATGGAAATGGATAGGATAAGAGTGGAGCTGAAAGGGCTCGGAGGGGTACAGTTAGGCTGGTGGCTGGTGGTCGCGGTGGCGTGTCGCTGGCACTTGGGCAAACAACAGCCCTGTTTGAACAGAACCGAAAGTGGCGATAGTCCAAGCAGCGCGCTGTTTGCTCGCTCTCCGTGTTTGATCCGGGACCGCCGCCGAGCCAACACATGTTGGCTAACATTTTACTAATGTTTGTACGATTTGCATTGTGATAATTAGGTGCTCGTTCTTTGAGGCGCGTACGCAATCGTGTACCACCTCCGTAGTGAGAATACTGTTAGATTCCTAAGCAAGTTAGCAAGCAAGCTTATTTTAATGAGTGTCTTAAGCGTCAACGTACAATGCCTTTGTAACCCTTGGCGGCGATGTGCTTTATCATTTTTTATGGACGATGATGACGATGGTTAGTAAAAACAGCTATAAAATAAAGTCAATCCGTAATATAAGTAATAGTTATTCGATTTATTGGCCAATAAAATGTCTCCAGGAACTGTTTCCCGACGAAACATCGTAACTTCGTAAGGAAATGCAGATGGTTTACGGGAGAGGCGAGAACAGACATACCTACGCTTTTAAGTGCTTTTTATTTCAGTTTACGTAGTATCGCATCGCAGCAGAGGTCAGGGTTGGCAGACAAAAGTTTCAAAGCTTTCGATTATTATTATTTATTTAAAAACTTTAGAAAAATAGTATTAAAGTCTGGTTGTATGTATATCATGTTGGATATCTTGTATATTTTTTATACAATAGGTGAACTTAATGCCAAGTGGCATTTTCTACCAGTCAACCATAGTCAATACTACGAGAGGATACGAGATCCAGAAAAAAATGTTGATAAAAGAGCCAAATATAATACTAAATACATGTAACACCCAGACATTGAAAAAACAAAGTACCTATTCATCACACGGATGTCGGTCCAGGATGAGGATGATGAACTAACCCCACGATCTTTGGCGTATGTGGCAGTGTCACTACCAAATGTGCCATCGGGCCAGTCAAAAAAATAGTAGGTACTTATAGAAGATGATATAGATAGAAGATTCGCTGTAAAATTATTATAATGATGGTAGCCAAAATATGTACTAATAAAGCATCTCGCGGGCCAGAATGGCAGTGCCAACGAATGTGATGCCCGTGTCGCGTCCATTGTAACTGCAACGTGGGCTCTCCTTTTGCTTATCATCTGGCTGAGGTGAGCCAGTCTACTGAGCCACTATAAAAAAATTAAAGGTTTTTAAGGTGTAGATAAGCAACCCTACTCCCGGCTGCCGACATACCGAGGTCCGAGTGCCATTAGCGATAAGGTTATCTGCCGGCAATGATCGGATTCACGCCGTAAAATTATGGCTGAAGAATCCAAATTTACGCTGTCACACTCTCTCTAATAACTGTACCCATATGATAAAACGAGTTCCACACACATTATGGCTGAGACGAGCGGTTTAGGCAAATTGGCGGCGAGTTAAGTAGGAGTTTGATTAACATATTAGCTATTACCATCGTTAAGTAGGTGCAGGTTTACAACGAGTTACAAACTATGTGTACCTTAGAAGAATCTTATCTACATAAAGTTATAGATACTAGTTAGTTGACAATCTTTAATAGATATCATTATTCATACAAAAAATATTTACTTAGTGTTGGTATTATGTTCAATGAAGTTGGGTTCTCAGTTTGTAGGGTGTTCATCTAATTTTACTTTTCATTCTTAGATTATAATGCGAGTGCAAGCGATTATCGCCTAGTGTTCTGGTACTGTGGAAAATTCGTCAACCGTACAAAAGGCATGGCATCAGAAGGCAGGCAAGCGACTAAAGGACAAACATATTATATCCAAATGCCACGACCCCATTCATCCTAAGCTTGGCTCGAAGCAGTGACGACACGACACGACATCGGATATTTTCGGTAACCTCAGTGACCGGTTCAGGCCACACACGAAGCTATTACAGCTCATTCTTATTTGCGCGCGTCATAAACGTCACGAGAGACGAGTACGGGACACTCGACCTCGAAAACGTTATTAAAAATTTCTTATGCATGAGCTTACAAACTTCTTACAAATTCCCAAACGTGAAATTTTAACGAATTGTGTAGACAAAATCGATACAGAAGACTATCTAAAAATGCTAAGTGAAATCAACCTAAAATATCTCTACCTAATTACTGAAATGTCATCATAACAAACGAAAACAATGACGGAGACTTACTTAATAGTTGCAGTATTATTCCATCCAATTCTTTGCTAACGTTGAAGATAGCATTATTTTTAGTTCTTTCGTCGGTAGATACATTACTTATTTCTCATGTCAAGTGTACCTCGCCTGGATGAATATGGCGGATTCACGCCATAACAATAAGTTCAGTAAATCTTAAGCGCAATTTCGCGTTGACACTTACAAAACCACTTAAATGCAATATATAAGTACCTAACAGTTTCGGAATCGAGGCAGCTTAAACATGGTTTTACATATTAAGACGCTGTGAATAAACTGTGTACCTTCAGAAAGGTAGATAGACCAATCTTTATAATCGTTATTCTTCATATTTGTTTCTACAAAACAATGCAAATTTTCAAATAAGTAAGTAAGTACATTATAAATCTTGGAACGCTGAGCGTCAGCTGTAAACTAATGCGAATAGACTAAGGAGAACTGAGAAGATACTACACTTTTGGTTGTCACTTGAATGGTAGGTGTAAATCCTATATTTTTTAATATACTTAATATAGTTTGATTGCTATCTTTACCCATTCGCCCTCTGCTAACACTGATGTTTATTAATTCTCTAGTTAATCTCAAATTGCTCGCTGCAATTCGACGAAGCTCAGGTCTGCGCCTGCGCCGATTTCTGAGAACTAACGACTTGCAAATGTTCACATCTGGGAGAATTTATTGTGCTGTCATATCGCACTGTGTTTCTCAAAGGCTAAAAATATAATGCGTAAATACAATTATTATTAAAAAATCTTATTTTCAACTTACATTGGTTACGCATGCTAACTGTAGGTAAGTTGTTACAAACAAATATTTAGATGCTTGAAACGAAGTTTTCGAACTTCAAAAATACCTAAGTACAAAGGCCTAGACAAAAACCATTTTATTTCTTCACTAGTGGCCCGCCCTTGCTTTGTTTCGGGACATAAGTACGCTCCACGCAATGAAGACAGATTTGCCGTTAGATATTAAACTTGACGTAATTACTTACATATGTTCATGTACAATACCTAATCCCTGACTCAAGGTTTGAAAAAATTATAGGCTATTTAGAGTTGTGCAAATTTTGCTGTTTAGTCTAATATGGCTCTCAAAGTTAAGACCAAATCATAATTTGATTTAATTAGTTGAATTTTAATGCCATTGCCATTTGTAATGCTTGTTTAGAACCTACCTACATGAATATTGTCATGGTTAGCAGTTAGCTCACACCGTCCAGTTTACCTTATAAATTAGGTACCTTGTACGTGGCCCATTGTATTCCAAAAACCTGGAAACACGCGATCTTTGGCCAAACTCAGCAGGGCCGATCTCGTTAAGGCAGTCGCAGCAATAAACGCAACACCCACAGAGCTATTTAGGTGAACGCACCCATTTATCGGCTAGAGACGTCGGGACCAGGAAACGAGCTTTAAATTTCTGAGAATGATGATATTAAGAAGAAGAAATAATCTTGAAAGTGGCTATCATCTCAAAACTCCTGTTCGATAGAAAGTAGGTATCTAAAACCTACTTAGTTAAGTAGGTTTGTAATAAATCAAACGATAAAACGGCTCAATATCATGCTAACTAAGGTATACCTAGTACTTAACTGACTGGGGATAGTGATGAATCACAGTAAGTGATTCTGAAATTAGATTTCACTGACTCATCTCATCATTACTCTTTGAATTGAGGACCAATATTAGAAGATGATATGTCTGTCTCTTCCTGGTCCGCAATAACATTCATGTTCCCGTCTCCGTACCGTGTAGCAAATAACTCAGTCTACAAATTTGAAGTATAATAATTATCAGAGACATTGCAGAAGTGTGCAGCGCGCAGGACGCGGTTATTTCGGGAGCCGTTCAATCGATTACCGCCCGATGCCGTCGCGCCTCGGCAGCGCGCGCGCATCCAAACAGGATGCACTATTTCTGACGCGCCCTGACAAAGACATGTGTATGGTAATTAGTAATGTGCTGATCTAAAGCCTCTGTAATTATACGGTTGGCAAGCTTGTTCGACAATATTGATATGTTGATTACAGACCTTAACTTTTCTATGTCATAGCAGTTGTGTTTATTCTGTTCCTAGTGTTCCTACACCTTTGCTTGTATTATAACACCTATGTCAAACAGGCTTCTTTTGTTAACGGCTTTAGTTACCTATAAAACATGCAGCTAAGTTTGCTGATGTTTAAATGTGTATTCTTTATGGGTGAATAAGTAATTTAGGTACCTACTTCACATAAGTTATTTATAACAAGAGGTAAATAAATATAATGGCTACTAAAAACCTTTGCGCAACAGTCCTAAAACAGCAACGTCAAGATACTCTCTCTAAAGGAAGATGGTAATCTGACTGGTTCCAAGCAAGAACCTTTGAACCGCTCCTTAGCTGATCAGAACGGCGAACAAGTTCACAGCAGGTGGCTAAATATGGACGCACTTAACTTGATCGGTCCAGCACTACATACGTCAAGCCACCATATTGGGACCTACCGCGTTCCTGCGACCTGCGCGTGAACAGGACCAAAAGGGGGAAGGTTAATGGACTGCCGCAGGTCTTGTCGTGTTGGTCGAGTTATGCATACGAATGATGGAATGGATGTCCGATCAACGGTGTTGAGATCGTTTATGATTGATGTTTTTGGTAAAGAAAATAAATGAGCGGCGCGCCTTCAGACGCTGCGAACACAAACATGATAAGTTACACTCGGTGGTTCGAGTGAACGAACTGACTAGTGTGTAGGTACTTGTGGCTTCGCTTACCCTGATATTTATTAGGTACCGTATGGAATAAGTACGTATTTCCCAAGAGTATTACCTATTATAATATTTTATCCACGCGCAAAAACATAAAGATGAATTGTTACAATGTGAAAGGTTGGAATTATTTTTCCGATCAGACGAAAGAAAAGGACTAATCGGGCTATGTACCTATTGCTTTAAGAGAAAACGAGTATCTTATGCTTTTATTATGACAAAGAAATTCAAGTTACTGTAAGTTGCCTGCGCCTACGCATGAAATACGTATTTTGTTTATTTTTCGACTTAGTTCCGCAGTTTTAATTTCATTCAGTGTCCATTAGCTTGTAAGTATTTTGATCCTAAGGTTTCCTTGCTCTCCATTCATAACGGTCCTGTGCCATTTCTGTTCCACCGCTCTATGTTATATTTGCCTTGCCATGGCCAGTAACAGACATCGACTCCTTGTCATCACACAACCAATTTGTATTACATGTACACTTCTGTAGGCAGGTATTTTATTGGGACTTTACATTTGTGTTAATGTCGATATTTTGGTGCGCGAGTGCGTCACGCCATTACGGCGCGGCCCGAGCTTGTTCCGCGCACCAATTAGTTGAATTAATTAGTGGAGATTTATAATATCCGGTGCGGGTACCGAGTCTTCCCTCGGTTTAATAAACTACTTCTATTATACCACTACCTGCCTGCTTCACTTATTTCGGTAACATGTTTTTTTCTTTTGTGTGTAAGAAAGTTTTAGTTTACCTATTCAACTTCCTTCTTGGAGAGATAATAAAGTTTTTCGTATTCCTGTACGGGAATGCTAGTAGTAGTAACGATAAAGTTGAACTGATGAATGAAGGTACCAACTTTTGGCATGTGATATCATCGATATTATTCATAACATCTGAAACATCCATATGTATGAATATTACAGATTTGCATTCTACAGAAGGACCTTTATCATTAAGTGCCATTATTAAGTAAAGAAGGTGAATGAATCAATGAATGAATATGCTTTTTATTGCACACAAAACAGAGGTATAAAACTTAAAACTAGTTATAACAGGAGTAATGTACAACATAGGCGGCCTTATCACTATGAGCGATCTCTTCCAGGCAACCTTTGGGTAACGGACACTGGTCCAATCTACTGTCACTGGTCAATGGACTGGACAAGGTGAATCCAATTTAAGAGGAAAATCCCGCCCTATAGTTCATGCAGTCCAGGCACATTGCACATCTCTTGGTCACCCTGCCATAGCGTGCAAGCTGCCGACTTCGGATTCCAATGAACCATACCGCGAGCTAAATCTCTGCCGCGCTGTGCCAGCCCAGAATTGAATGAAAAACAAAGCGGCGATATCGCCCAGTCTCGTTAACTCACAATGTATAATTACCGCCTTCCTCTCATATGTTATTCCTTTAACTAATAAATATTGATCGGCCGGTACTGGGAACTGTGTCTGGTTAGGGCTATCAACGATGTAACGATATTATTAAAGGTTTGCGTTCTGTTTTTTTTTATGTGATAGCAGGCGAGCAGGCGGATCACCTAATGGTAAGCAATTGCCGCCGCCCATGGACACTTGCAACACCAGTGGAGTTACAAGTGCGCTGCCAACCTTTTATCCCCTTCCCCCCCGAGTGGGCCTCCGGTACCTCACTCACTCGGCGAAACACAGCACAGGGGCTGCTTCACGCCGGTTTTACTTATTACATTGCGGAAATGAAATCTGTGGAAGCTATTTAGCGTGGCACTGGATGCATTTACAATAGTCAGTAACAATCTCGAATGCATCAAGTTTGATCTGTGCGACGGTGGTTTTTCATAGTGTTATTTTATTATTCGTAGGTATCTAAAGCTGCATTTTCAACAGCGATCATATCGTTCACTACCTGCGTGTAGTATACAAATTTTCCGAGGTTCCAACGCTAGGCGATAATTGCTTACACCAGGAGCGGGGTGGACAAACGAGCAAGCGGGTCACCTGATGTAAGTGAACACCGCCGCCTATGGACATATGTCAGAAGGAACTGTGTGCTGTGTGGATGCCTTGCCGGCCTTTTTTTTCTAAAACTAAATTATTTTCCGGTACAGTGAACAACCAAGATTTTTATAGCAGTGATTCTGTACTTTTCGGGCAATGCTGTGATGTAACAAGTTTAATTTTATTCAAAGGATTATACCTACTTATTGGCCGACAACCCTACCCCCGCGGCCATTGTGAGGCTTAGCTCAGAACCAGTTGCGTTCCTCGTTATAGACCCGACATGGCTTGTCTTTTATGGTTAGGCGTTCGGTTGATTGAGTATATTTTACGATGGCAAATTGCGAACACGCCCTGAGAGGGAACATATTTTCTCGTTAGTGTACAACAGCCCTTGTATTCAATGGAATCTAGCATCATATCAATTTTATTGTTCAATGTGTGAGGAGTTTATCATGGGGTAACTAAGTATAAACGTCGGAGTAATTTCAAATCAAATAAATCGTTTATCTTAGGTCGTCAATGTCCTTGATTTAATTTCCTATCAGTTCTGTAATTAGCCTCGGAAAGGTTTTTGTCAGTCAGCTGGCAGGCGTATTCTGAATTCTAAATTCTCCATGAAGACCTGATCATACCTCTTTGAAGATCAGGTAGCTGTTCGCTTTTATAAATCATTTACTATCTCATGAAACATTGATAAAAAATATCTGGTTGTTTAATTAATAGAGATATCACTTTTAAGGCTTAAATCTTAACCGTAAAGTCGAAACACTTGCGCAATGTAATCGACGCCCAGCGACATCTATTGTCAATATTTTGAACTAGCTAAATTAAATCCCGAAACGAAGTGAGGGCGGGTCACTTTGCTATAGAGTAAATGTTATAATAACTACTGAATAGTGAAATTCTTTCTTTTTGCTTCGTAGAATACTTGATAAGTATTTTATAAGCAAAGTGTAATCATAAAAAATGTAACGTATAGATTTATTATTCGCGACATGTTATTCGATCGCAATTATCGAGTTAATGTGCAAGCTAGTGTCGATTACATTACAGGCAGCCTTCGACTTGTAATTGCCTCCAAGATTGATGGAGCACCACTCCGGGACGCGTGTGGGAAGCCGCACACTGCACATAACCGGTACTCACGCGCAGCAATAAGTATACAACCTCATTCGAATATATACCTTATAGTCCTGGCATAAGAGTCGAGGTGTTTACATTTTATTGCAGGCGACTGTACAGGCGAGAGAGTTTAGCATGATTGTATACCCCTGGGGACACGAGATGAAAATACATTTTCAAAAGAAGGCTAACAATAACAAGATCGTTAGATAGGTACTGCTGAAAATTGTGATGAATTTCAGGAATCTTTAGATTTTGGAAGGAAATTTTAAAAATAAATTAAGAAAAATGCAAAGAAACTTCTTATTTACAGGTACTAGAACATTAGTTAGTGAATACTGGATGCTAACATAAACATTTATGCAGATCTTGGTCACATCTATCAATATATTGTAATGGAACCCGCAATTAGTAGGTAGATTCCTCGTATAACAAGTTTCAATTACATTTGTATTGCATTCTTAATAATTATAATATTCCACAAACATTTATCAGGAACATAATCTCATACCGCTCTCATACCAACCAGATCCATTAATTATTTGATTCTATTTATCTTTTGACAGGATTGTATTAACATATTTTAGTCACTAGATTGCTTTTGAAACACACGACTTTAATATTAGTTTTGAAATGTTTGGACGTTTTCATACTTAAGGAACCAACAAAAAACACGCGAGTCACTCTTCGATAAACGCGTCACCCACTTATGTTTGTATTTCACGCGCTTAATTTCTAAAAAGTCCATCATAATTTTAAAATCATAACAAAATGCTCTTCGATTTTCGTTTCAAAAGCACTTAAGGCGAAGTGCGGTCATAACTAGGCTTTTAAGGCTTGAATGACAGCGGGTCGGGACATGACGGCGCGGGTTGTATTGTGCCGCGGAGGTGATTTCAAGAGATTTGAGAAAGCCGTGCTCATGCGCACCTCGGACTCGTACAGTAAGGACGCATACACACTATTAAAATGTTTGTATTTAAGTATAAGCTTTTTATAGGCTTTTAGCGATTCTGATAGAAGATGGATTGATAGATACTCTTTATTTCACAGAAATGGAATACATGAGTGAAACAACAGCAATATACCTACAGTACAATAAACAATAAGTAATAAGAAGTTACAGTTGTTTGGCCTAGGTTTGTGTTCCCCTATTTCGCTCTTACGTGAGGGCATTTCTTCATGTTGAATATTAGGTACTCCATTGAAAAACTTAGTACTTTCATGGGACCTTTTTTATGTAATAAGTGGAAGACGACCATAAGGATCACCTGATGGTAAGCGATTGCCACCGCCCATAGACACCTGCAACATCAACCTTCCTAAGCAATTAATGTATATCAGTCACAAATGACTAGTCTCAAGTAAAATTCATAAAGTATGATCATTATAAAATGACGTAAGTCAGTAAATACTTTGGGTGTGTCACCGAAATTAATCTAAAATTACCTACATTGCAGCGAGCACTAAGCGGTAAAACAGGTCAGGTCTGTGCAATTTAACTATCTGTTCTTGTCACAACTCAAGTAATCCGTAGTTAACCAGTTATTAACACACCGGCCCGCCCTACTCGTTTTAAGTTCGCGTACATTTTGTCAGTACTTAAGGCCCAACGCGAACGTAATTATTATCTAGCAGACGTCAAAGTGTCTTCAGAAAAGATGATGGTTCGAGGAATTTGCATCTAACGGCTTCTCGCGCCCTTTAAATGACCTTTGCAACAGAGTACCTACTTTTATGAAAATATTGGATGAACTTTTGAAGATATATGTATGAAACGATTGCCAATTTACCGACTTATTAATATTCTTCTTCTTCTAACGGTCTGGATTGACTGTTAGGCTGATGTCACTTGGCCTTAAAAACATTTATTTTGGACAGGTGATTCATCCATTGCGAGACTTGCAAGTTTCAGGCCACTTGCAATTTGAACTCTATCAATAAGTTAGTATTAAGTAAATATTGTTTATTTGAAGTACCAGCCAGTGAAGCATAAATCAAGTTGAAGTAGCTTTAGCAAAACTACGTAGTTTATAATGGTCAAGTGCAGCTTTAAAAATCGTTTTGAGTAATGTAGCAGGAGAACAGAAAACCAAGATGCTATGTTTCGATAAAGTAGGTAGGTACATTCGATTTAAACATGCCCAAAATTCATTAACAATATTGATGGACAGGTTAATACTTTTTTGAGTACATGTACACCACGCTCAACGATTTCGAATTAGTTCCGAGCGGTGATTATCAGTTTGACGGATTGACGCGCCGACGCAGAGCAAGCGCCTAAATTGTTGTAATGGCTCCGACGCGGCCGTTACTCAGCCACAGCAAACATTACTTAAACAATAACCCGTGTTATGACAGCCAGCCGGACCAATCAGATTAGGAATAAATCATGAAATAGACGCACAAACTGTCTATGAGTTAAGTATCTACCCAACTAAGCAACAACTTACGGGCTTACTTTAAGCAACTTACTGGTTTCTTGATCAGCTATTTCCTTTTAAAAACCTTTATGAAAGTTTTTCTAGGAGTTAAGTTATTAAAATAAAACAAAATTAAAGTACATCCTAACGCTTGGGTCTCCGGAACGATTCCCGGGTCGGGCATAAATTTGTACCCTAGATTTATTAGTCATAAAATTCTCAGTGTCCACCCGAAGTCCAGTTTTTGGTAAGATAGCGATAAATAACAACAACACAGTTGTAGCATGTGCCTCGTAAAGAACGTTAAGCCGTTTTGGTCCTATGCTCGATCTTTTTTTATTGTTGTTCGCTCTTGGCTTCACAACTCTGGAGTAAAATATTCATTTCCGACTTTCCGTTGAATCACACAGGTCTCTTCGGAATTTAAAAGTAAGTAAAGAGCGCAAGTGTGTTTGCGCACAAACTTGTGCTCTGTAAGTAAGTAACCTACAGAATTGGCTGTTTGTTGGCCACCATAGTCAAATTGGCCGGAGGACATTTTATTATTATTATACCTACGTAACATCTAGCGTGAGAACCATTAAATTAGTCGCATGTTAAAATCGTGATGCTAATGTATTTTTGGCAGTTTATTTTTTGTACACGAAACTCCTTGTTACATAAACACGTTTTTAACGACGTCGTAACACAGACTCAAAATTCAATTTAAAAACTGTACCATCACCGCGCGAGAAATGTTCTACGGTTACCATCGAATCGTATATATCGGGACGTGAAATCGATACAAATAATCGTGTCCGTATCGAGTGGCGGGCAGTAACGAGGCAATCGAGGGCTCGTTTTCCTCAGAAATGCCACTTTTTACTCTCGTTTCTTATTTTTGTCCGCGCGAGCGCAGGCGAGTGCAATGCCTCCGCTCTACTAGTGATATACCCGTACTTTGACTGAACAAGATCACTTTACAAGTCAGTTCGTTTCACTCACTCTTTATTCCCACATAATAATGATGAGGCAATATCGAATAATTTAATTATACCTACGTAGTATTTATACAACGATGTGTAATTATCTATTTCAAGTGCATAAATTATATTAATGAAAAAAAAAGTAGATGAAATTGAAAATAAACGAGCTGAATTGATAGGGTGGCATCAAATAAATTTATAAGGTAGGTATAATGTAGACTATAGAAAGAAAACGGATAGAGAACCGATAAAATACACTTCAATCAGAAAAGCAATCAAATCAATCGTTTACTTATGCAGATCAATTAAAGTAAAAGAAAAAATATTCAAGTGAACTGAAGTTGCTGAACTAGATGAGGGAGTGAACCTTATTGGCCGCAACTTGTTACGTACCTGCCCTATGTCGTTTTTTTCTTTGTATGAATACGTTGACCACTTATGTTTTATCCAAAATTTCGTTTGCTTTAAATTCTTTTCCCTTGAGTGAACTGTTAGCGCGAGCCTAAGTTACTGCGCTATAATAAACGAGTGCGCGATCGCCTTCCTTTTCCAATTGGCTGGATAAATGGTCGTAATCCACGTAAGGATACGTTTTTATATAATTTGTATGTAAAACGTTTTGACCAGAATAAACTGATATTAAGCCTCAGTACCTAATTGGTTTAATTTTGAATCCTAAAACTGTCGGTAGAAAGAAGTTGAATGGGTAAATGTATGATTGGATCTCTCTCTATCATATCTTTCTTTTCCTTTCTATACATTCAAATACTGTTTACTGATCGAGCTAATCATGATATTAGGAAGATTTCTTTGCATATATTAAATATCCAAAAACTAAAATTCCATTGAGTCTTCAAAAAAACAAAATCGTAGGAATGTTCAACTTTAGCTCATATATTATCTGTGTAAAGCCTACATACTCTGTATTCTTTATCCCTACGCGGTAACCCAGACTCCCAGGATACGAAGGGGCAACAAGTGGGACAACAACGCCGTGGGAGAGGGAGAGGAGATAGCGCACGCCGCAAGTGTGAACAGGACACGCGCGGAAAAAACCTTGCGAGCCTACGGACACTGGCTCTCAAAATGTACCTTGGCCTAGAAGGTGTCAAATTATCTCACATTTTGTATTAAATCAAATGTATTTGACAATCAGCTGAGAACGGGTGGAGAGAGTGTGTGGTTAATAATTAACCACTGGTTATGCGTATAATTTGACATGAATACCTGCTGATATCGATTTTTTTTTACCTGTGGGAGGGCTTCGGCATGAATGCCTTACAGAAAATCGGCGTGACAACCAGCTCCTGCGCTGTGTTTCGCCGAGTGAGTGAGGGTACTGGAGACCCAATCGGGATGGAAAGGGGGTTAAAAATCTTAGCCGTGGACTTGCAACTCCACTGGGTGTTGCATATAGACGGCGGTAATTGCTAACCACCAGGTGATCCGACTGCTCGTCTGCCAACTATTAAAAACATTAAAAATATAACGATTCTTCACATCAATTTCTTAACAATTTGAATAGAAAGATTTTTAACATTTATTTTATCCGTTCAACATTAACCTAATGGTGAGATCAAATTAAAATTAGTTCAATAAACTAACATCATGTTTTTAATAGCATTGCATAAATGTTAATTAAATGGTCCGGTACTAAAACACACAGCAGTTAAAGTTTGAGCACCCTGCGTAAGCTTGTGCTTTTCCTTCGGCTCTCGTTAAGAGCTTTTAACGAGCCGACCTTGCCGTAACGACTTGAGGGAGAAAGAAAACACTACGGTCATGGTCCTCCCACGCCAGACAAGGACGGGAGATGGTACTACCAACAATGCCTTTACTAACAAGCCGGACGCGCCCACTGGAAAAACGCCCAAAGCGCCGCCATCACACATTGAATTATGCGGCGTATTTTTATTTTGTTAAAGCGTAATTTTAAATAAACAAACATCGGCGGTTGTTTGACAGCTGCCGACACGAGACCGGCTAACGAGAATGACTCAGGCGTTAATATTGTTCTCTTTTTCTGATATACACTTTATCTTCCCACAGCGAGAGTTTAAATTTGATTGACGTTAGAGAGGCTTAGAGCTTTTCTCGTAAGTGCCTTTTTGAAATTTATTTAAATTAGTTTTCGTTGGCGAGAGATACAAAGATTGGAGCTATAAAGAATGTAACAAGCGCATTTTACCAGATCTTATCATGCAATTATAATTATGGTGTATTTTATAATGATAGTGTATGCGTACGCGTTTTGTAACTTTTTATTGACAAGTAAGTAAGTAAACATTTATCGAGCCCAGACAGGAAAGATACATAATAAGTGGTAGAATATAGGTAGGTATAGGTATACAAACATTAAATAGGTACACGAAGAAACACAAGCCAAGGACTAAGCAAGTGGTGTTTTTTCACTAACTATATCGTAAAAACATTACCATAGACTTACTTTAATTCTACAAAAAATAAAAGTAAATTAATGTACCTACTTATTCGAAAACAATTGAAAATGTTTACTGGTAAAAATGAAACAACCTCACATTAAAAACTTACGCCTCATTCGTGCCATATAAAAGACATCAACGCACCAGGCGAGACGGGGCGAAACTAAAAGCCTTATTACTTACGAGGTGCCCTTGTTTTCTTTGTTATTTTATTTTACTTCCGTGAAAAGAGTTTAAATAGTATTTTATGAGGGAAATAAAAATAACCATTTAAATTTTTGTCTTATTTTCAAAATTTATGCTACATTTTGCTTCATAAAGTTTATTTCGAGTTTTGATTTAATTTATAACTAGACGTGTTGGCAACAAAATTCATGAACATATTATGACTTTGATGTAATTTTTTAGCGTATATCACGTGGTGGCGTTATACATTTACAGACAATATAAAAGTATTCCCAAATATTTTCTAGGCAGTTAAATTTAAACTAATAAATAATTCATAAACTGTGCAAATCGTAAAGATACAATTTATGCTTCGCTGAACCAATAAAGAACAAAAACATGAACTCGAACTTGGGATGGGTGAGAACTTTTCCAGAAACAATAAAAAGAGTGGTCGAGGATACCTAACATGTGTTGGGACTCCTTTCCTGCCGTAAGGCATTAGGTATCAACATATTATATGACTTAAGTTTCGCAGTTCAATAAACTAACATCATGTTTTTAATAGCATTGCATAAATGTTAATTAAATGGTCTGGTACTAAAACACACAGCAGTTAAAGTTTGAGCACCCTGCGTAAGCTTGTGCTTTTCCTTCGGCTCTCGTTAAGAGCTTTTAACGAGCCGACCTTGCCGTAACGACTTGAGGGAGAAAGAAAACACTACGGTCATGGTCCTCCCACGCCAGACAAGGACGGGAGATGGTACTACCAACAATGCCTTTACTAACAAGCCGGACGCGCCCACTGGAAAAACGCCCAAAGCGCCGCCATCACACATTGAATTATGCGGCGTATTTTTATTTTGTTAAAGCGTAATTTTAAATAAACAAACATCGGCGGTTGTTTGACAGCTGCCGACACGAGACCGGCTAACGAGAATGACTCAGGCGTTAATATTGTTCTCTTTTTCTGATATACACTTTATCTTCCCACAGCGAGAGTTTAAATTTGATTGACGTTAGAGAGGCTTAGAGCTTTTCTCGTAAGTGCCTTTTTGAAATTTATTTAAATTAGTTTTCGTTGGCGAGAGATACAAAGATTGGAGCTATAAAGAATGTAACAAGCGCATTTTACCAGATCTTATCATGCAATTATAATTATGGTGTATTTTATAATGATAGTGTATGCGTACGCGTTTTGTAACTTTTTATTGACAAGTAAGTAAGTAAACATTTATCGTCCATAGACAGGAAAGATACACAGTAAGTGGTAGAATACAGGTATAGAATTAGACAAACATTAAGTACACGAAGAAACACAAGCCAAGGACTAAGCAAGTGGTGTTTTTTCACTAACTATATCGTAAAAACATTACCATAGACTTACTTTAATTCTACAAAAAATAAAAGTAAATTAATGTACCTACTTATTCGAAAACAATTGAAAACTAGTAAAAATTAAACAACCTCACATTAAAAAATTACGCCTCATTCGTGCCATATAAAAGACATCAACGCACCAGGCGAGACGAGCGAAACTAAAAGCCTTATTACTAGGGTGCCTTGTTTTCTTTTATTTATTTTACTTCCTTGAAAAGAGTTTTAAATAGTATTTTTATGAGGAAATAAAATAACCATTTAAATTTTTGTCTTATTTTCAAAATTTTGCTACATTTTGCTTCATAAAGTTTATTTCGAGTTTGATTTAATTTATAACTAGACGTGTTGGCAACAAATTCATGAACAATATTATGACTTGATGTTATTTTTTTATCGTATATAACGTGTGCGTTATACATTTACAGACACATATAAAAGTATTCCCAAATATTTTCTAGGCAGTTAAATTTAAACTAATAAATAATTCATAAACTGTGCAAATCGTAAAGATACAATTTATGCTTCGCTGAACCAATAAAGAACAAAAACATGAACTCGAACTTGGGATGGGTGAGAACTTTTCCAGAAACAATAAAAAGAGTGGTCGAGGATACCTAACATGTGTTGGGACTCCTTTCCTGCCGTAAGGCATTAGGTATCAACATATTATATGACTTAAGTTTCGCAGTTCAATTAGCAGAAAGTCATTCCTAGCTTCAGGTAAATGAATGGCAATAATAAGTATGCAATTGGATTGAAGTGCAATGCTCGGCGTTGGGAGATGTAATAAGACAACTGAAGTCGGAGGTAAACTCAATTAAACTGAATTAGGTTATTAGAATAGGGTTTATATACCATTAGTTGAAAAGGTCATAGGTAACGTCTTATCGTGACATTTACATTGTTTAGAAAAGTATCAGATTACATATTGTTTTACTAAACAAAAGATAAACAGAATTAACTTATCGGTATGTGTCATCTATGCACCTGCATGATGACGTCGTGGACCACACTACAGAAGTGAAAATCTCTTGTTTCGGAGGCCAAGTGACAGTTCGTGTGGCTAGGCAGTAGTTAAATTGCCAATACATAAGAAAATTACCATATTTTTACGTACAAGATACCCTGTCGAACACCTGCCGCGATTACCATAGTTCATTAGAGTAGGTCGTAAAATACTTAAACCCCGCTGCGTTGGTTTTACGAACCACCACGTTAAAGTACTTTATCGATGCCGTATCTCTCGCCCCACAGGGATGCTTCCCGGGGTTTTAATTATTGCTTTTTCTAGTAATTGGTTTCGTATGTTATTGGTTTGTTTCAAAATTCTAGTCTTTCTTCTACGACCTACAGGCTCTGCCGAGATCATCTACTCAATCTAAGGTAATGTATTCAATGCATTAAGATGGTGTAGTGAACTATTTTTATGTTCTGCCGAGATCATTTACTGAATCTAAGGTAATGTATTGATCATTGCATTAAGATTGTGGTGTAGTAAACTATCTTCATTTACAGTGAATTTTATTGAATTGTCAGTCATTTGGCTAACTGGCCACAAGTGGTTCATTTTGGGGGTGAGTTTACTATTTTCATCACGAATGTATAAGTGTAGGTATATCTTGATGATTACATTACTGAAATGCCTAGTTCTTCATTTGTGAATTTTGTGTAACAAAGTATATCTATCTATTTTCTGAGAGATGAAAAGTAATAAATTAAAATATTTTTGGTTAACCAATAAAGTGCACCATAAGTGTGACAGGAGGAATTGGTAGAAGATAACCAAATATCTGCTACTAACACACAATACCCAACCGCTACCATATCTTGAAACCGATCCATCGCATCACGACACAGTCAAATCAGGTTCTATCTAGTTTGTTTATTAGACAAGCCATAAGACTTGTAAGAAGGCGACTGTATGTGTACTTAAATAAATAACAGCCACTCCGAAGCGTTGTGACACGATTTCTCCCAAACAAACGATGGCCATACCCTTGTACAGTCAACTCCAAAAATATGTATACACTTTAGGACCTTGTCACAATACATGTGTCTATAAAAAGTAGAAGTCGTTCTTATACATATGTATTGTGACAAGGTCCTAAAGTGTATACATATTTTTGGAGTTGACTGTCCCAATCAGTAGATCTCGTTAAGGCCGCAGCAGGCTCGGCGGACGTCGGCGTGACACGCCGAGACGCGGGATCACGTCAAACCTCGTTACGGCTCGCCTTGTTACTCAATAGACGAAAAATGATACCGGAAAAAATCATTACAGAGCGCTAAGATGGCGCTCCACTCTGAGAATATTTATTCGACAAGAATTAATAAAATTTATTGAGTTATCTTTCAAAGCCGAAATTTTATAGTTTAATCATAACTTTCATAGTAGGTATTCTCGGTGTTTCAAGTTTCACTTTTCTACTTATTACTTATTGTTTTATTACTCGGTATCGGATACCTAATAGCTTCAAAGTGTCTATCTAAGTCTATCTAAGATACGATCAACACTTTGGAACTTTTAATATTTGCTTTTGGAATCGATAGGCATGCCGCGGATCGATTCCAAGTGGCTAGCTCAAGTTTAATGTAGGTACCTGTCCATAGTGTCCATACATTAAAATGCAGCTAAGTATCTGTGTCTATGACTCTTATATTTTTTATCAGGTAAATTCATGTTCAAAAAGTGTCTACAACAAGTAAGTATGTAAACGATTGCTGATATAAAAACGTTCATAAAAACATTAAAAACCAACCATTGCCTCCAAGCAATAATGTACCTATTCAAATTGTTTTACGATGTGAACAACTTGTCATGCAGCAGCTTAGGGCCCCTAATAACATGTGCTCAGAAAGTTTCGTTGTCAGTCCGGTCCGCCACGATTACGTCTTTGATGGTGCCGCCCGATCCGATGCAAAACAGAGTTCAAACTTCAATCCCGCCGCCTGCGCCCGCGCATGCCTAGTGTTTTCAAATTATAGTCATGTTCTAGCACTTTTGCACATTGACGCATGATTGGCGGTTACGGGCGGCATTTTTTAATGCGCGTGGGCGTCTGTGAAAGCCCGGATTTGGTAATGATGTTACAAAGAAACTGTCGAAAATACGCTAGTGTATGCTTACGAGCGTAGAGTAAAAAATAAGATAGCAGCGTTTTTTGTCAGATTTCAAGTTGAAATACATCTTTTAGTGTTGGAATTTCCAATACTGAAAGACAAACTACAAAGCTAAAATGTTGTTCACAATCTGGTTCTCGTGATTTCGACATAGGTAATATCTCTATGTCTTACGTGGAAAAAGTTCATCTTGGGGTACGATCTTTAGTACTTTTAGTTCAATTACCTATTCTATCATCAGTTTGCTTTCCTTAGAAAAATTTTTGCTGTACAGAAAAATAACGCCCCAAAGATTTTTGAAGAAATTACGAATCTCCAGATTAAAATAATCTTTATATTCAAAATATCTACGAGAAACATTTCATCATCACATTATTTACACTAAGTACTTCTTTAAATAATAAACATAGATAAGTGCTGCTGCTGTTTATATGACCGAAGATCAGGAAAACATTTTAAAAATCGGTTCATAATAAGCGGTGTTATCGCGGGGCAAACATTAAAAAAAAACATAACAGTCCAATTGATAACCTCCTTTTAATTTGGAAGTCGGTTAAAATATACCGCAAAGAATGGCATATTTCCACCGTATCTTTGATACTAAAATAAGTTCCGGCATTGCGCGCGCGCAGTCCCGAGCGTCAATTTCCACGGCTCTCCGCGCATGCGCTATTGTTGCGGCAGATAATTAAATTACTTTACGACTGTGCAGTTTACTGTGCGATGTTTATATTGGTTTCTACTGTACATATTTTATGGGATTGAGAGAGGATAGTCTCGCTCGAAATGGAACTCTTAAATGCATAATATCTGTAAGTAATGGTGATTAAACATCAAGATACTTCAAGATGTTCGTTTCCCTTTGTTTTAAGGACCATGGCCATGGTGTATGAATATGTTTTGTATTTCGTTTTGCCTTTCCTATTTACTGAAATCACTCACTAATTAAAATTCAATAGAAGTGGGAGAACTGGTGTAAAAAAATCAGTATCGTATTGAATTTTAATTATCGTATCGTATCTCCCGACCGGCGCGAAGTATATTGGTACCGAGATAAAAATCCAATCGTTTAAATTGGGCAACAAAATAAATTGCTGTGAAATGCTAATGGCGCGAGCGCAGGCCCCGGCTATGTAAACTCGATCTCGTTATATCGACTTTATGGTTCATTTATGACCACGCTTGTTTTACATACAATTGGGCTGCGTTTCTTGTGCGATGTAAATAAACTGGTTATTGTATCCTTTGTTGTTGGGTGAGGTAAGGTTGCCATGGCATGGTTTTCCGGGATGTCCTGTGCATGAAACTTAAAGGTCTATAGATTCTGCAAACGAGGTTGGCTGACTTCATTTGTGTCCAAATATCATCCTCGAATACTTAAATTTATTATCCTAAATTAGTCATGTAATTCGTACCTACCTACTAAACTATTTCCACGCCTGCTAGCAAGGTGGATAATGAGTCTATGATACTTCTCATAACACTTATGTATCAGCTGTAACTAATATGTGTGTTAATTTTGTTAAGTGAATGGTGGCAGACGAGCAGACGGATCACCTGATGGTAAGCGATGGCCGCCGCGCCGCCCATAGACACCTGCAAGACCAGTAGAATCACAAGTGCGCTGCCAACTTTTAACCCACTTTCCCCCAATTGGGCCTCCGCTGCCCTCACTCACTCGACGAAACTCAGCGCAGCTGCTGCTTCACGGTCTTTTGTGAGGCCGTGGTATCACTATACCGAAGCGTAGCTCTCCCACGTGTTGCTTTTACTGCCCAATGAATTTATTTTTGTCATTGTTTACACCGTCAAACTATCTAATTAATGTGTGTGTGTACTGTTGTTGTAAATTAAAATCTGTTTAGTAATTATTTTGCAGACTATTGAAAAATATATCCAACAAACTTGATTTTTCACCATTGTGTCCAGTAACCCTAGGCTCTAAACTTCATGATGAAGTCAATGTTAAAGTATGAATATATGCAGTAGCTGTGGTCGAGGCCTAGCCGGTAACGAGCCGAACCTCCACGGAGCAGGAGAATCCGATTAGCATCACAAACGCTGCAGATGTAGAATAAATGTTTAGTTTCCGAAGATTAATTTCAATTCAAAGGGACCTTCCATTCATATTACTTCGTAGGACTACTATAGAAGTCTATTACAAAATATGGTTTTACTAATATTTAAATAAATATAAATTTCTCGCGGTATACATTATTAGTTTTCGGTATCATCGAGAAGCTGAGCTAGTTTTGTTACTGAAATGCTACTAATGAAATGCATTCTTTACTGAGGTAGTCTAAACTAAGCCACTGAGCCTTATGACCAGTGTTTTCAAAAATCCATTTGGTTTACTTTAACGTCGTAAGATCCAAAAGCCTTTTAAAAGGCATAAAACAATTGATTTTCTATTGTGTCTGCTGTCTGGGCCTTACGACGTTAAAGCTTTACATTTTTGTTAGGTACGAATTAGAGATTTTTTGTTTTTTTTTTAATCAGATGCTATCGGTAGCTGCACTGTACTTCGATCAATAATAATTTAGTGTATAGGTCGCAGCTAACTGGCTTAGTAAGCTGTTCAATCAACGGCCTAGCTAATACACTAAACGGGCCCATACAATAAACGGCCTCAATCGTCGAATTCTCATAAGAGTTTCTTCTGATGCTTTTGGTTGCTACCACGACACTATGGAAGCTTAAAAAAAACAACTTCTTATTTAATAAAAAAAAGAAATGTGATTAAAAAAGAAGTAAGAATATCTAAAACTTCTACCATTCTGAATTAACTGTAAAAGTAAATAGGAAGAATTTGGAACTCCAATAAAGTTCTAAGCTCGGAATAAACGCAACTTGTTACCACAACACAACGCATTCCTCTAGTCGTAATATGGAACAACGGCGCAATAAAATAATTTGTAGAACTCGATTTGTTGTCTTTTGTGCTCTAATGTGGATAACGTGCGGAGTGAGAGGGAGGGCGATAGCAGTAAAGGATAGATAGTGGGAGGATGCAGGTACCCCGCCGCGCCGGCATGCATGTGCATCTGCTTAGAGCTCCAGAGCCCAGGCTTAGGAACTGGGAACCTATGGAGTAGCTAGGTACAGTTTTTTTTATTTTATGTGATAGGTGGCAGATAGAGCAGACGGATTCACCTGATGGTAAGCGATTACCCCACCCATAGACACCGGCAACACCAGTGGAATGCAGTAATTTATTTATATTATAGGTGGCAAACTAGCTCACGTAACACCAGAGGTAAGCGATTGCTGTTGTTCATGGATTCCATAGACATTCAATAACACCAGTGGACATTTTGGCAGATTGTAGTACCTCACCACGTGAAGGTTAAAAAAAGTACTTAAGGCCAATGGGCATTCTCTACCAATCAACCTTTGAGTAATTCATTTTGCCTTATTTATTTTAGTACAGTAAGTTTTGGTTTGGAATAAGTGTAAGCCTAGTAAAAAAAAATAGCAAACAATTAAGAATCTCAAAATGTAACTCCAACTTTGGTTTAATTTACTATAAATTCTTATCTTTGTCCTGTCAAGTCCACCACGCTATTTTCTTAGGTGTCTATTTTTTATACATACAAAAAATATATAACTCGGTCGACTCTACAGCCTGCCCTGTGGGGCGCATCTCCCAAAACAGCCCGACTTTTTGGCCCCGTGTTTAAATTACGACTGTCGGGATTTCTCCTTACGATCAATAAATCAATAAATATACACGGCTAGTGTCCGCCTGTCTGTCCGTGTGTTGGACATTAATGGAAATGGTTGTTTGTTTAGGATGCCCTGCGCGCGCGCAACTATTATTAACATGGAAGCTAGGGACTCATTTTAGTTAAACTTCCTGTGAAAACGTCTGTTTATGTAAATGTGTTATTCTAAATACTACAATCAAATTCCATTTTTTGATAATATCATTTTTCTCATCCTGATGAATCAACCATCTAATTTTAAAGATCTGTTTATTTATTTACTTTATTGTAGAAAATTATTATCAAATTATAACTATTATCAATTTCTCATTTGTTTTATTCTAAAAATAATGAAATAGAACAACAACTGCAAACTAAATAAAAAAATAAAACAGAGTAGGCTCCTGTGGCAATTATGTCCCCAAAATACAGGGGACAAAAAAAATTGTATAAAATAAAATATCAGAATCCGGAAGCGGTTATTTATTTTATTCATTGGAAGCTGACATAATTTTGGAATAATAATGTAAAGATATTTAGGTAATGCTAAGTTAGGTGCACACACTTAAATCCCTTTAACAGGGGTCGATAAGCGTAGCCAAGCGTTTGAAACTCATGTTTAGTCAGCTTTGATAAATGAAAGAAAAAGTCGAAATAACTGTATGAACAGGTTGCATCAAAACTACTGTTCAAACTTTGAAATCAGCCGGTGACCATAAATTACGTATTTTTTTCGCCGCCATGAAAAAAGTTGTTCGTGAAAAAAGTATCGGTGAAAAAAGTTTACCTGCGCCCGCGCCGCCACAATGGCGACCCTATTTATTTGGGCGACGTCGAAACATTTCACGATTTCGTATTCGGAAAAAGGAACAAATTCAACAATAACGTATGCGGGCTCCGCGAACAATGGTGACCCTGTTTCCGAAATAAGATGCGGTCGGCCAGTTGAGATAATATACAACACTATAAATTCTGGAAAAAGTATAATATTTTAAAGGAATTCTGTTTCAAAATAAATTTCTTAGACAGTCCAAAATATTTTGCCAGTTTTCTGGTAGGCAATTTACAGTTTTGTCGAAATGGGTGATTGTCTAAACGAAATCAATACAAAAAGGGAAATAAGTACAGTAGCAGAATCACAAGTAGATAAACAATTAGCTACCATTAACAAATCACTGTAAGATGATAGTAAATTAGTTGTGATAGTTTAATGTGAATCCGAGCTACTAAACATTAAAAGATTTGAAGCAGCAGAATCACATAACTTGGTTGTACTTTACAATAAATGCATCACGAACGGGTCAAATACAAAGTCAAATAGATACTATTCAGTTCCTACCCAGCTTGCTTTAGATATGTTGAATAATAAATAATGTCCAAATAAATAAATAAATTGAGACAATATGTACATTAGTTCAAACTAAGGTTTTCCCTTGTACTATGGAAACCAGAAACAACGAAGGAACCCCAAACACCCCGACCCAACACAAATATCTGTTTCATCAACAAACATTCGTGTTGGAGCGGGAATCGAACCTGCGACCCTTGCGTCTCAACCGGCAGATGAAGACTAAATAAGCTGATCAATAGCCATCAGAACAGGAGCATAAGAAGAATGCTCAGCCTGCTGAATCTGAATCCCCCACTTAATACACGGTCAGAATATTAAACGGTAAGTTATAAAATGTTAAATGGTCGCAGTGATAGTGTGAAAATGAGCCGTGAAAGCTTGAGGGCCGAGGCCGCCGCACGCGCAGCCAGCGAGCCAGGCCCAGCGCGCAGGCGCTAAATGCCCACCGCATCCGCTGTACGGTGACCACGCTGTGGTTAAGGGTATGCTTTGATGTTTTGAAAACATATTTGTTTAATGATAATATCCTCTACACAATGTATAAGGATAATTGGCGCGGTTCGACCAATCTTCATCAGAGGATAAATCTATAATAATAGCGTAGTATAACACTCCAATTTGTATGGATTTACAGCCTATACTGTTGTACCATAGATTTACTGTCAAGTAAAGATCAAACAACCTACCTACGCTAAAGTCAGCTAAACTAAAGGATAAAGTAATCTGAAGTAAACTTTTGTTTTACTATCTTAACAATTTCAATTTGTGTTTCAAAGAATAGATAAAAAAGAGAGGAGAGAGATAAATTGGGTTCTAATCAAAGGATGCCGCTACCGCTTTGATACCGCTAAATAAATATTTTTGTGCTGTGAGTAAGTACAGAATTGTAGACCTCATCTCCTAGCCTGCCAAAAATGTACCCATCTATATGATCTATCGACATGTCAATGTATTCCATAGTGGAAACCAGTACTATTCCTTGTTACCCTATAGATTCCACATAAGTTTACCGAGTAGTACGCGCAAGCGCAAGCTCGAGGCGCGTCAGCACGACACCCACTCGCAGACATGCCCTGCAGAGCAGACACAAACACTTCTGTCCGGTTTAAAATGATGCGCTCTCTGCACTTAGACCAGGCTATGCAGCTCATTCTTATCAGTTTTAAACAAGTAAGTACAGCTTTTCAAACACAAGCCAAACATAGACAGCATTGCTTGTTGTAACTTACAAAATATAGAAAGATATTATTTAAGTAAGTAAAATCTGTATGAGCTCCAAAAGATAAAATGCTACACAAATGTATCACATGAGATACAACAAGAAAATTGACATAAAATACGGACAAAGAAACAGAAGGGGTGAAGTACTTAGTTTTATTTTAAACGTACTCCAAACCTAACAACTGCAGATGAATATGATGACTTTAAATCGATGTTCTTGAGCGAGTAACTGCACGCTTGAAACGAGACACTTGTGTACCTAAATCCACGTCCGCTTCAAATATGACTCAAGTGTTTTACGAGATTGAATTTCGAGTGGAGGAAAGACTTGACTCTCGGCGGTGAGGAAATAGTTATAGTTTCTGAAACGCGTATTCCTGATTGAATTGGTCTATTTCCTTTTAGAGAGTTGCGAAGGTTAGACGGCAGTTGCTTCATTGTAAGTACCAGACTTCACCAAATATTGATTACCGAAGCAACCAGGAATAACACGCTACTTTTGGTTCAATATCATTTGACAGAATGTAGAAGTAACCCGTCGTTTCTCTCTGTACAAATTGAGTACCAATCTCACTGAAGCTATGAAGGCACAACCCGTGTAAAATTGGTTCAACATATAATCACCAGAGAAGAACGGCAAAAAAATTAAAAGTAGGTAATATAATTAGAACCAGAAGGTAATCGGCCACCTGAGACTAATAATCACCTTTAATAACAGCGATCCATTGGCTCCAACTCGCGAAAATACGTGACCAGTTACAGCTAAAACATATGTTAAAACCGCTTCGCTTACACTTATTGATTCTTGTGTCCAATAACCGTTAACTCGACGGCGAAGAACGTCTAGTACTTGACCGGAAAATTACTAGCCCAATAATAAGCTGCTTATTACCATAAGCAACTACCTAGAAATTAAAGCCAATTTAAAAATTCTTGTCAAGTTTCCAGCGGGCGGAGGATAATCGGCCTTAATTACACGGCTATCCATCATCGAAAACCAACAAACGATGTGGGTTTGGGAAATGAGAGGCCACCCGCGCGCGGCGAAATTGGTCGGCCGACCTCTGCGGACCTTGCGTTTGCGCAGGAACACGTAGAGCGGGAGGAAACACACCACTCGCACGTACTGCCTGGAATGTAGTTGTTCGAATCGAATGTCGCACTAATTGGAACCCTTTTATAACGATCATTGTCGTTTCGAGTTTAAGTCCTTTAAATGTCAAGAAAGATCTACTCATTGTTAGCAATGTCAGTCTACAAGCTATAGTAATGTAGTAAATTCATAGTTTTCACCAAGGAAATTGAAAATTTAGACATTCTGTAGCACCAGCATAGTACAGAGTAAAATAACTACAGCGTGTTTTACATAGGTATGTAACAAATTGAACCAATGCATATGTTTAAGTTTAAGTAGGATCTATCCAGAACGTGGGTCTAAAACGGTCCATACCTAAGACGTCATTTGTGTCCAAGTCATCCATAGGTATTATGTTGAGACTCTGGATCCGAACCTTTTTTATACAAAGTAGCATACTTGTCTACTTATGTATGCTTACGACTAGGATGTGCGTGCAGAAATATTCCATTCTATCTATAAAGTAGTATGTTCATCTTAGAGCTTTAAAAAACTAAACATTTTAACGCTTAAAAACTCCAATGATAAAGGAACAAACATGGAAAGTTCTCGAAGCCAGGTCTTTTCGTTAAGCGCGATAGCATCGGGGTGGCGCGGGCGCATGCGTCGGGCGGGTATCTGCGGCGTGCATCACGCAGCTAACAAGGCGGCTTTGTGCGAGCTGCCGCGGGATTTGCGATACCAACTAGCGAGACTGGATAAACTTCCCATATGTATTTTGTGAAATACGGAAGAAAATTTGTATTGTGGATAGTACAAAGTTTCGAGATTCTGCCGCAGTCACGATTTGTTTAAGTCATCACAAATCTTAATCATGTGATTCGTTAAGCCTTCGATTTCATCAACTGCTCATGATTGGACAGGAAATAGTTAACACCAGTAACGTACATACCCTACGAAGCAATTATGTTTCTCATGTACAACCTGGACCAAACCATAATGAACGTGATCTGGAGAACCAGATCACGTTGATTATGGATTGGATGGATTTATTAATCGTTAGATCTGGTAGACCAGAAGGATTAACAAGGTCAGGCGGCATTCGTTTGCCAAATCCTGGATCACCACTCTGTGTAAAAACGAGGTTGACAAAAATGGGTTCATTAACGCCAATGTTTGATTGAATCTATCAGGTTTTGTGATCACACATGGTACAAGGCAGCATTAATCGCAAATATATTCCTTCCACGAACATACGAGGCTAAAGTAAATTAGCTGGCAGATAACGACTACCTTACAAGCTCCTTAGCATGTCTCCAATCTGCATAAGGAGAACACTCAAGACCGCAACTGAATTTATTTTGCATATGTTGACGAATCGTGGACGAAACGCGATTTATTCGACGGCGACATGTAAACAAGGCGTTTTATTTAAGATAGATGGGCCCCATCCAAACCGCTTGAAATATTCAACGTATCGGACGAATGCCTATCTGGAGAAGCAAGAAGTACACGGTACCGATTAACGTTACAACGATAAAGATAATGAAACAAGTTAGAAAATCTAACATACCTCAATCACAATAAGCCCGTATGCAACTCATCCTCGTTTAACGCTTCTTTTTTCTCAATCTAGATGTTCCCTACAATTCCAAGTACACTATTTGAGCCCAACAAAGCGTGTTCCAATAATGAGAAGGCGATACGATCAGAGGCTGCGCCAGCGCAGCGCCGCGATCCCACCGCTGATACGCGGGATCGCTCTTCGGCTTCTTTGTGCTCTCGCCACGCAAACACGACCGAGTATACTTAGTGCTGCACTATGTGGGTATACAAAGCAGCTAGCAGTTATGTATTCGTCACCTAAGAGCTTGAAAAGCAAAGCCTGAAACTATGATTTTGTTCAGCAGTCAGGACTTCGAATTAATATACTTTGTTGAAGTAAAGTTTGTGTCTAGTTAGGTATTAGTAGGCGGACTGGGTGCCTCTTAAACTTATTTTAATGTCCTCATCGTTTTTTTTCCAGCATATTGAACAAAAGTTGGTTTCTAGTATTAGTCTCCTCAGTGTTTATCAGTTCCCCTCTGATGTTATTTCACTGATTGGATCGGATACGTAGATATATACAAAGGTACTGGTCAAGGTACTTCTTTTTTAATCTAAGTAGTTCTTTTGTCCTCGTCATGAGGAAATTCTTGCAAAATCATTTTACGATTTTAAAAACTTCAAGAAATTCTAATGATGAGGCCATAACACTTGTTCGCTGGGTGTATACATGCCGTTAAAAATGAAAATTATTCTGCCAGCGCAAACCACGGTTATTACATATCAGGCGGGGCAGCCTCGGGGGACCGCGTCTCTCCCGCTTATTGCCACATGATTGAAGACCCCGCACCTCCAGCGCGGTCTGCCGGCGAGCGAGACAACACGCACAACAAGCAAGACAGACAGGGATGGGAACAGCTCAGCATCTGATTAGCATCCCAATTACGGCGCGGGCGCAGTAGGATCGAATCTTCGCTTTAGTGCCGTGTTGTTAGAGTTTATCGATGTTGAAACGAGACGAACTTAATAGGTTTTGGTGATTGATAGAAAAACAAAAAGAAAGTAAGTACTTTTTAATTACCTACCTCGCAGAGTTAATTGAACACTTTTTGTTGTTTAGTTTTTGCAAACGGTCGTCGAGGTTAAATTACTTTACAGCCGCGGCATCAGTTCAATACCTCAAAAGAATTCCTTAAAATGGCAATATAAGATTAGGCAAACCAAAATACTTTAAGACAACTTCAATCAAAAGCCATTTGCGCAGTCAACAACAAATCCCAAAACATCAGATAAGAGCCAATTTCACGAATTTATTTTAACTGAGAAGTTTTTTTATTTCAATATTTTTTTCTTATTTTTCACTAAAAATTGTATGTAGCTATTCGCTTTTCCGTGCATTTGATATAAGTATCGGTTTAGATTTTTAAATAGCATCTTTGTCTATAACTGTTTCCTCCAACGATTCAATATGAAAGTACATAATCGATGTTTCAGTCGGTGGTTGCGGCAGCCCTAATAACAAGGATGCCGGCGAGGCGGGGCCCGTTCGTGTCGAGATTGCATCGGCAGCGGCAAGGAAATTTTAAATAAACAAGAAATTATGAACCGACCAAAGATTACACACCTCGTATCGGTCCGGCAACTAGCGGAAATTACGACTCCGACAATTATTCTGTTGGCTCTCGGACAGATTAAATGTGGGGCCAGCGGCATGCGCGGTACACGTTGTACATGACAAATAGCATAGTCGAAAAGACATCTTTCTTATTTTTTATTATTACATTTGAGAAAGATATGCCACTAAAAGTAGATTGTCTAGCTCCTTGCACATTGCTCAAATTGATACTTTTGAATTATATTCTAATAAAAAAAATAAGACTATTGTCTCTAGATTCTAGAAGTTAATACCTACTTGAGCTAACTTTCTACGCATTTTTTTAAACCTACTCAGACGTAGCTAAATCTAATTAAATTCATATTCGTCCAAATAATTTCATACAGAATGATCTCTAAATTTTAGAAAATTATCTGATTTCTGTTTTAGTGGCTGACGGGCACTATTAAGATGACACAGGACTATTACTTCACTAGTTTACTATGCATGGCTCTCATGAAATATGAAGAAAAAAATACGGTGAAGTCTATTTAATTTCTAAATGTGTGAAGGTTTCTAGTATCCATAGTAAAGCAAACTAACACAACTGATACATTCGAACGAGAACGCGCCAACGTGAAGTCTGATTTTATTCTTGGAAAGTCTTGCATGATTTTCTAATAAGAAAACCTATTTAAATATTATAAATTATGGAGCCTTGAGAACGAGATTCTAAAAACACCGTAGCTAGGTCAAGAACCCGGATATTGCTGTCAACGACTCACTAAAAAGCTGCAATAAAATTGTTGAAACTGTTATGATTGTAACGTATGAATTACAATGTGTAATATAAATTGTTTTAAGACACAACAGTTGGATCTCGTAGAGTTTATAGCCGCCTTCCACTCTCAGCAACTACGAATAAAATAAGATTACTGTTATTTACGTATGTCATTATGGAAGAAAACTCGCAAGTTGAAATTCTTAAATGATTGTGGGAAGGTAAAGTGTAGGATACATGGTTGAAAATTCTAAATGCAACACATACGAAACAACCTGTCTTGTTTGAATTACAAATCTTATAAATTTAAATAGAAACTTGATATTTTTTACTTTTGTAAGCATATGAAAGTAAACTTTTTAAAATATAAAAGTCCTAATTATCACAATAGATCATTCATTCTGGCATTTACATTGCTATTGAAACAAACAAAAACCCGTAGGTATAATGAAAACAGTAATTTGAATTTAAAAGACAGCACTGTACACTAATCGCAGCGGGCCGTTCCCTGCGCTCGGGCACAAAACCAATCCGACGTTTCTCATTACGCGGCGACCACAATATGCGCCCGGCTAACTAGTTCCGTGCACACGTAGGGAAGCCAGCTCTTTAGCTAAAGTCAGGACTCCGTGTCATGGAGTCCTAGAAACCTTCATGACTTAGGTACTCTGTCACTGAGGGACACAAACACCTCTCAAAAGTAGTGAGGCCAGAACGTTACAGCATACCACGAAAACCGTAGCATATTGCATAGTATTGCCCGCCATGCAACCCATGACCAAAGACACCGAGGAGGCCAATTCTCGACACAATCAATAGGAGAACACAGATTACAATCGACATTCCTTATCTTGTCTCCTATTGGTCTATGCGTTCCATGAAGTCGACTCGACATAGAAGGCGAAAACCGAGAATTGGCCTCCAGGAGTTTCCCGGATGTCAAGACTAAAAACCAAACTGAAGTCATTTGATTGCTCAGCACTCTTTGATTTTTAATCTGCATACAACACATTCTACTTAATTTGGTCTTATTATGATTTGACGTGGCTAAAGTAATTAAAAATTCCAAGAAGGATTTTAACGGCTTCACGGGAAGAACACAACCTTTTCAATCAAGTCTTTGGACACATTTTCTGTAATATACTTCCAATGTAGCTTCATAAGACCTTTAATCAGGAGTCAGGACTGGTCCTGTCACGTAAGGTGTAAGTGGCAGCCCTACCCTTGCACACCGATCTGTTATTATGTTAATGCGCTAGTTTAGAGGCAGCGGGCTTCGAGCCCTACGCGTTCCTCCAAACAATTACCGGCCTCTTTCATGTGTCAATAAAACGCGATAACTGCTTGTAATTGAAGCTGCAAGTTTTGTAACGGGCGTTTGCCATTGTCGCAGCCCTATTGTCTATGGGCGAAGTGTCGCACTAATTGTTCGAAGTTACATTGTTTTAGGGGCTCGAAAGCTTTAAATATTTGTATGCAGGTAGCATTATTTGAAGCGAATACTAGTTGCTATTACGATGATCAAATGAACAGGCAAAATGTGGTGTCTGTTATGTTACTGCTTTTGCCGCGTTGCAAAGCCAATGTAGGTATATTTTTCTAATTTACAACAAAGCAATAACTAAATGTATCAACATACCACACGAAGTATGTGCGAGCGAGACACAAGATAAATGTGAACTCAATGATTTAACTGCACTGCATTGCGTGCAGCTGTTTTGCTACACCACAAAACTCAATTTATAACTGACGATATCATTTTAAAATAACTACCCAAGCTTGTCATGCAAACAACTCACACCTATCAGTAAACGACGTGGTCCTACCTAACGGAGGTCTTTGCTCCCATATGACATTATTACGTTGATACTTTACATAAATAATTAAGCAGGTTATCATAGATACCATCTTATGCCATCAACGATTAATGGAGCACGAACAGTACGAAAGGTGTCCAATCAGATGGCTATCTCCCCACTACCCTCTAAACGGCGTGATATTAAATGATTTACTGCCCAATTATGATGAGTTAGTGCCTTTTGGGAAAATCAGATAAGATCTGTCGAGCGTATAGTATGTCGTTCAGAATACAAACGTTACAGACGACATGCTAGATACTAATCAACAGTATTAATATATCTACCGGTGAGGGTCCACTATCAAAGGAAGCCGCCTTCTCATAAATCCACTCAAAATTATCATAACGAGTCTGTTTTGTAACAAATTCTGGCTTTCCAAGATATTAATAATGTCAGTCATAAAGTCAGATTTACTACTTAACTCACCAAATAGGCGCAGTCTTCCTGTTAATGCTCAAGGATGTATGGCCGCGAAGGAAATTAATTGGGTGTTGTCCGATCACCCTGCTGATGAATATTATGAGAGAAGGGTCGTAAGAGACGTGATTAAAAGTTTAATCACCTTCATAAAAATCTCGCAATTCGAGACAAGAATAAAAACTTCAGAGAGACCACTCGTAAGCAGAACATAAATAGTTATAGCCCCTGTTGGATCGGGCGCGCTATTTTCGTTTTATGTTTCTATCCCTAGGGATTATGGCGATCTTAATGCGCTTCTTGCTGCTATCTGTACTACTTTACATACATTCGTTTTTAATAACTTCTATTTGTGTAAAAGTGAATATTTCGAATAATCTGACGCCATAATAATAGCTTCAAAGCAGCAACACCCTGTGAACGTAGACGTTTTATTGAAAAGGGTCAGTGCTCAGACGTCAGCTGTCCTACAGCCCTCGGCCAGCACTCATGTTGTAAAACCTCGGAGTTCCAAGTGCATAATTGCACTTCAGCCGCTCAATAGCGGTTAGTAATCGAACCCAACGTTAAGGATCTCGATGGTTTAATTAACTTCGCCATTCATGTGAGCTAACAACTCTTCCACATAATTTAACGAAGTATTTCAAACAAATAGCAGACTTGCCTCGAATTTATTAATTGCTTGCTTGATTGAAAAGGCAAACTTGCATGTTCGTATAACGACCCGCGATGTGGCGTCGAATGTTTTGTGGTTGAACCGGTAGTGCAATTAATTAAAGAACAATGCAAGGAATGGGAAGAAATCTTTCGGTGGCGCGATATAATTTCGAGAAATGACTTCTTTAGTTCGTTTCGCGTGCTTGAACTGAACGTTTGAAATTACTGGGATAGCTTTGTTATTACTACACTAACTACATAATGGATTAGTGCAATGAACGTTTGAGATTCTTGTATTAATTTGAAGAATTAATAATATACGTGTTGATCCAAACAATTATGCATTAATGTGTCATGATGTGCAATACAGATTTTAAGACGGCATAAATATTTTGTAAAACCAGTCGCACCATAATTATTTTTACGAGCACATCATAAAATCTGTTGGCGATATATTCTGAACGCCGCGCCGATATCGTTCGATCGCTTCGGCGTCGTCGTTAAGCCAATATTTATGTAGAAATGTGAGACTGCAACTTTTTACACCATCTCCACATCGGACGCAGATTATTTGCTTTCGTCTCCACACATTCTTTATCTTGTTCCGACGCCATAAGGTTCACATTGGAGAAAATTTGTTGGAGTATCTCTGGTAGCACGCGGAGGGCTAGTTTTTCTTGTATCCCATCAACAACGTGTATTTCGTTACAACCACGTGAAGTTTTACAGCTGCTTCGTATTACATTTTTTTTATCTCCGCCGTAACTCATTTCCTAAGCAGTAAAAACTGTCACTTGACATAATTAACGATGATATATTTCATAGAAATAATGAGAGACCATGTGACAAAAACTTTTATACTACACTTGTAGTTGGTCACTGGTTAATATGCTCTTGTCTCGTAAAAGTTGTTATTTTCGCTCTCGAATGTTATGTTAAGATGCCGAACCCCACCTTTCAAGAATCTTTATCATTTCAGCGGCTCATCCATTACGATAATAAGCAATGGATATGTCAAGTCTCTGGACGTTTCCAGCTTATTGATTGTGCAAATTTGTTGAGCTTGATCGATCTTTCCTTTCGGAAAGATAAGTCTTATCATTTTAATAATTGGAAATATTTTAATACTTAGTACTTGTAGTTTCCGAATTACATAGTAGATACTGGATATCAACAACATTCGTTTCAGTGATAGCATTTTATTGTAACGTGGAGCAAGGTGTTTTTAATTAGCACGGACCGCCACATGTTGGTGGCCGATAGTCGCTACAATTTCTTAAGTTTCTTCATACAATTCTCACATGAATGTTAGTTGTTATTAAGGTGGGAATCGAATGAAGAAATTTTACAGATTGTTACCAAATGTACACATTTAAATGTATCTCTACGTACCAAAATTTGTAATTACTAGTTGCGCTCCGCAGTTTTACTCGCGTGGTAATGGAATGGTCGTTGTATGTTGGACTCATAAATTGTAGCCTAATTAATATGTAATTATGATGTAAACTATATCATTCTTAAGTTTCATCAAAATCCATCCTGCGTGAAAAGCAACAATCATACATAATGTACGTACATCCTCACAAACTTTCGTATTTCTAATATTAACGAGGACCCTGGTGCAGCTGCAATAACTTTGCCTTAAAGTCATCCTGTCTGTATGTATGAAGATGAGGTGAGGTACCTGATTGAAAAGGGATATGATGAAAGATACGATGACGAATGATAGGGACGAATGGAAGAAGAAAACATACTGCGCTGCTGACCCCAGATAACCTGGGAATAGGGCAGGCAGATGAGATGATGCATGATTCAAATTCAAATAGTTTATTGCAAGTCACATTACATCAAGATGTTACAAATAAATAAATTGATAAAAGATGATGATGCTGGATACAATGTAGGCAGACTCTATTTCTAAGGCACAACCTATCTACAACATCTTCTAGTAGAATACGTATTTACTACTGAAGAAAAAAATGTTCATGATCCACAGCCCTAGTAGGTGTATGTCGACGCGCTGCGATGCGCGCGCGCAGCGCATCCCACGAGGCAGCTCCGCGCACCGACACCGGCGCGTCGCCTAGCCGTGATTTATCGGACCTCGTTTATTTTATTTCCCAATTCGTTTTGCTTTATGGCCCGTCTTCTAATCTTTTACGAAACAGTTTTTCGGGGAACAACTCTGATTTATTCTGTCCGTTTGTAGGAAATTTAAAATGCTGTACGCTTTATATTTTCTTTTACTATTTCAGACACGAATTTGGTTTTAGTTTGATGCCTTCTTCCCTAGAAATAAGAAAGCACACCTAATGATTACAGTTATTTATGATTCAGAATGAAATGTATTCTCGAACTTCCACTTGGTCTTCTTTTACGTTAGTTAGGAATTTGCATGTTTTCTTACGTAGTTAACCAAAGCGCATTTGTTCTAAACGTTTAAAGCATGACTTACTTAGTTATTGCCAAGTAAACAATGCCCGGTAGCCGGTCGGAGGAGGTTGACCGCCTTAGCGAGTCCATTCGGTTAAAACGATTGTCTCAGCGCTCCGTCTCTGACTAGGAACAAAACTAATTACTCCCGATTTTGTATGACAATACGGAGAGACGCCGTACACTCTATAGTTATTCCGAAACCAGTATTAAAGGTACTCTTTGCCCAACACTTTTAAAAGCTCTTTGTCCAAAGGCTGCATTGTGTACTCTGGTGTGGAATTAGAACCGAAGGTGCTGCGACAAGTGACAAAACATATAATTGATGGGCGACAAAGTTAAACCTTGGGCGACTCCGACAATAGGAGCAGGTATCGCAATCCTGATACAAAAGGCAAGGAGCCATTGTAGCGGCGCGCTCACAGGAATCGAGTATTGCCATTTTTTTTAACAGTGTTGATTTTGTACTTTGCAGATTTTTTGCAACAACTAAGACATAATAAAGGTTTTAAAGTTGTGAAGGTTTACGGTTTTATTACTGTTAAAACAAAGCATTACCATTCTAGCACAAAATTGCCATTTTTACATTGCAGGTAAGATTTTGACAATGTAGCTATACTTACCTACTTATTTTAGCAGAATGGATAATATCTATAAAGGTAATAGGTATAAGGTAAGGTAGGTAGGTATATGGATAATATTCTTGATTCGGATTTTAGGTAGTAAACATGGACATAAAAAGGGGACTTACCAAACTGAAGCAGCCAGCCCGAAGTAGTACAGCAGCAAGAAAACCACAGCACAGTTGGGGTTCGCCAGGCCGTCGTGCGCCAGCAGCATGCGCGTGGGGGTGGTGGAGTCCTTGGCGCAGCCGGCGGCGGCGCGGCCCGCGGCGGCGCGCACGCCCCAGCCCGCCGCCGCGGCGCAGCGGCACAGCGCCACCAGCACCAGCGCGCGCTCGCCCGCGCCGCCGCCGCCGCCGCACGCCAGCTGCGCGCCCACCGCCGCCAGCGTGCACGCGAAGCTCAGCGCGGCCCACGTCGCCAGCCACACCTCCGCGGCTCGCCGCTCCCCGCTCTCCCACAGAACCTCTGCGTCACAGAACTGCGCGCATCGCCCCGAACCTCGCACCCATACCCAGCTATTCGGCTTTATCAGACGCCGGCAAGCGCCCCGGCCGGCACCGTTAGCTGTATCCAGCGTCACCGTCCCCACGGGAGCCGCCCGCTCCCCGGGCCCCTCCATACACATGTGTTCATGATTGTTCTCCGCAGGAAACAGGGAGCAGTCCAATTCTGCGGGCCACGGGAAACCGAATTCACTGAGAACTGGGTAGCACCGCTCGTAGACGCTCTCGCATAAACCCCTGCACGGGCCTATCGGTAGGGCCACTTTGTCGGTACACATCGGCACGTAAACAGTACACAGAAACAGGTCCAACTGAGAGGAGCACCCATACTGGACGAGGGGGCTGAAAGTCTGGAGTGTCACGTCTGCGTCAGCTTGGAGAGTATGTCTCGCCAGGTTGGGCATTCCAGTCTGATTGTATCCGATGTTCTTGCACATAGCCACTTTGATAGGTTCACATGTCCGCACTGAGGCCTCGGAGGCGGCACCGATCACTAGGGTCACTGTCACAAGGATCGCGATGGGGCACTTCATGTTGAAGGAAGGTATTGGTTGAGTTAGAACGAGGATGTCATTGTGAATCGTCGTGAATGTTTACGCGCGGGCGCCGAGCCACGAGCGCGAGTCGCGAAGCATGCGGACCGAGGCGCGCCTCAAGACGTTGTGTCGGCGCGGCGAGCGTGCGCCCGCGGCCGCGGGGGGACGGAGCGGACAAAAAAAGGTCCACAGGTATGCGCAACACTGTGGCCGCGGGAAAGGGAGAGAAATTGATGAGGAGCGTGGTCGGAGGGCAGCTCGTGGCGGCGCGCGGTGTCGGCGGCCGCGGGCTCGTTAGGCGCGAGGCGCGACTGTCCTCGCTCTCGTTATCGTATCGCGCTTATCGTTATCCCGGCTTCGCGGCTGACGCGCACACTGGTCGGGCCGTTTTTATCCAATATCGATTTTTAGATAACTATGATAGTGTTTGATAATATGTGATACTAAGTTTAGATTTATGTTTTTAGAACTGAATTGTCGCTACTGCTGTAGTAGCAACGAGATAGACAATTTCAATAAAGTACTACTCGAACCTAACAAAAAAGTAGCCATTGATTACGATTGATAAGAAAAATTCAGATAGAGAGATAAAATGTTAATGCAAAAGAAAACAGCATAGATAAATAACAATTTTATTCTAACAATTTTAAAACAAACAACATTAATTGAAACCTTACATTTCCTATATTACGCAGGTCCTGTAATGCATACTTGGTCGAAGTCATTCTCGTGGTAGAAATTGGAGCACTCGAGTTCCTTCGGCCAAGGGATGCCCAACGTCATCAGTAAAGAGGCGCACCTGTACCGTGTCCTCTCGCAGAGTCCCTGGCAGGGGCCGACGCCCCTCCCCGCGGACAAGTCCCCCGCACACATGGGCACGTACACCGTGCATACGAACAGCCTCAAGTAGGGCGCACACCTCATCGTGAGCAGAGGTTCTAAAGCTCGTAAAGACCGCTCAGCTTCGTCCTGGTTCGTTTGGTGAGCGAAGTTTGGTAAAGACGTATGGTTGTACCCTATTTCTTGGCACGTAGACACTTTGATGGGTTCGCAAGGCTTGGGATATTTAGCGTATACTGCTGAGAGCAAAGCTACTGATAGCAGGAGAATCTTCATGTTGGCGCGAGCAAGATGGTATGCAAACTGACACGTCCAGCGAAATCACCATACTTTTAAGATGAACGCACTGTAATGACAAAAAAATGCAGTTTCAGTTTGCTCGTGTGGAATGTTTATTAACATTACACAATATTATTTATAATATCACTACGACAATATGCAATAGGTACTTACGTGGAGCGAGTATGATAAACATTGACCCGTTTAGCGCAGTGGTTTCAGCATCGTTTGAGAAGCCAGGTGGGTTTGATTCCCGCCAATACAAATGTTTGCTGATGAACTAAATATTTGTGCTGGGTCTGGGTGTTTGTGGTTCCTCCGTTGTTTCTGGTTTCCATGGCATAAGAGCAAACATTAGTTTGGGACGTATGTGATGTCGTCTCAATTAATAAAAAAAGTCTCAATTATAAGTAGGTATAAGCAAAAAAAGATCTATCATGTATTATAAGTTTGTGAAAAATTTACAAATAATATCAACCTAGAACATACTCATCAAAATAAATATGTTAACAAGTAAACTAAGAACTCAAAACTAGGTGCAATAACATAAACATAGTACTGCCCACGTCAGCATTAACCCGGTTGGTTAACCGTTGACTTGGCAAGTCGCTGTTGTGGCGAGGGAGTGATGATGATGACTCAAGATGTTGCTGCAACTGCAAGCTGGCCAAAAGTGCAGATCTCTTAGGCATGCAGTTTTAGCATTATTGCGTTCGACACGCTTGATACTATTACAATAAACAACTGTAATGTATATCCAGGCAGCCAAGTTGAACCTTGTGGTCTTATGGAATAAGAATTAGCATTATTGCTTTTAACACGTTTGATATTGTTTATTGTAACAAGTATTGTATATCCAGGCAGCCAAGTTGACCCTTGTGTCTTTAATTAATAAGAATCAATAGTGTGTTCAGCGCGTTATTTGACTAGAAGGCTATGATGAGTGAATATGAGTTTTGTGTCGATGCACCAACTCAATTTAAACATAATTAGCGGTAAAGTAAGTCAATTAGTTAATTGTGATAACCCTTTGGATCTATTATTACACGATTCATTCGCAAAAAAATATTAAAATGGGAAATTAATAGCATCTTTAATTAGATTGGTTGTATTCGGATCGACACGCGCAATACCTAATAAATAATATGCTAGTGATAAATTATTAATGTATCTCGTTTATCAGATTGATCAACTGAGCTTGTTTTATAAATAATCACCGCATTAGTCATTTTGACATTTGGTAGTAGTTAGTGTTATTTAGATCCGTTAGAAAAGGTTAACGTTAATAGGAATTAATTTATTATGTTCATCTGCATATTGTAGTTAAATAAGAATGCAAATAAAATTTGGAAATAAATTTATTGTACATAATTTACTACAATAATATTTAAGCAGTACTGTATAAATTTTATGAAACGTAATGGACTAATGGTAGGTACAACATTAGTATTAAAAATTGGACCAAATTTAGACCAATAATGGTAATTAAATCGCGCGGTTGATGTAGTATCTATTTAGGGAAGAATTAACTTAGAACTAGTTTAAATTAAGCATTTCCAGATCTTTTAATTTTTATGAGAAAAGTGAAAAATGGTAATTAATACCTTATATTACATAAGCAACTTTTAATTATGAGTTATCTTATTATTTATTAAACTGTTTTACTTTCATGACCCGTATCTAGTAGACACGTTTATGAAATTTATGCTATTCATCCATCAATTTTATTCTATTTCTTTATTCTTAAACGAAGTTAATGAATGCTGACATTAACCGCGCGACATTTTCCAAGCTTTAACACACATCAACGTAACTTCAAGGGTCGCGATAAAGTATAATATTTACACTGCAAAAGGTAGACTGCCCAAGGAGATTAATATCCTTAAATAATACAACTTAAATAAACGATAAATACTTTTACAATAATATGTAATCTTATATAATACAGGATGATCTCATACGTTGCGGGCGCTAAAGGCATTCACGTGGGACGATACACCAACATGTTGATCGAGATTTCATTAAGCTTTATAAAGGAATAGAAATTACGCTATTTTTTGTTATTATTCTACTATACTGAAAAACATCAAAAACCATTTCGTCCTTATAATTTCCTCTTATTGTAGATGACCGTAAAACGTAAAATATTTGGTACATCCTACCACGTGAAAAAACTGCTGTTTGTATCTTGATTATAACTATACCAGGCCCCGCTACCGAGCAGCACGCCGGCCTCTCGCCAACACGCTCTCTGGTCTTGGACATCGTCTTCCCTCCTAGTTCTTAGGCTTCACATTTTTACATTCCCTACACTTAACTCATTTTATACAACATTCACATATTTTAACAAATAATCTTTTTGATGATACAATTTTTTGTTATTTTACAATAAAAGCAAAGCAAATTACAATCAGTAAACATAAGGAATGCTATCCAAGCAACGTTGCTCGCTACTAATAAATAAGTGTTTTTTAAACAACATTCAACATAATAATACATTGAATATCAATTTCAATGCATGCATAATTGTATTTATCAATTTAACATATTAGGTAAATGCCACAATATTTTTTTTGTAGTTTAGGTAAAACCATTTACAAAGTCAAGAAGGTAGGTGTTTCAGTTAATTATTAGGATATAAAACTTTCACTTTTTATTTTCATGACGCAGCATTATTTTAAATTGGAACAATTTTAGTTTAAGAATCGTATTTGGAGTGTATTATTAATTAAACTAGGACGAGGAATATTTAAAATTATAATGTTAGCACAACCATTCATACACATGTAAATCATAGAAAATTATGAATTGTTATTAAAACAACATACATTTTCGACGGATTTCGATAAATAATTACAACAAGGACCAAACCTACGATACGATATCGAAATAATGATGTCTAGTCTAACGAAATTTCTCTCTCTAGCATAAAATATAAGCCTTTATATATCACTTAAAACAACGTTAAGTCTTCACAGCTTCTGACTTATTGGAAATGTACTAGCATGACGTCACGCATGTTTATTGCCTACGCGAACACAACCGTAGGAAATAAACGGATAAATCAATATTGCATTGTGACAAAGTATTACACACAACATCAACTAATTATTTTGAAAAATAATTACAATTGTCTGAATTTGATATAGCCTCATAATAGCTATTAAAATACAGCAAACATACGGATATGCTCACCTAAATTTTGCTTTTGTCACATCTCAGTTCTCACACAGGATTTTTTTAAGGAATTTTGTTGCAAGATTATTATTTTTTATTTTAAAAGTTTTGAATTAATATTTTTAAAATCTTTATTATTTCGAATCAATACTAAAAGTCACGCAAATAAAAAACAGACAATATTTGGTCGATTTTCTAGAATATTTTTATAGACTCACAGATAAGTAATAAAATGTAAAATATAGAATAATTACAATAACGCAGGTAGTAAATTAAGGGTGATAGACAGGTGATAGCATAAGATGACAATACAATAGGGGAGAATTACACTAAGTTATAATGACTTACGTGTGATAAAACTGTTCAAGAGATTATACAAAAAGTTGAGTACAAAATACGGGAATCAGTAAACTAAATACTTTCGCACCGATCGTCGCGTAAACGCGGGTTTTCGCCTCGTAAGGTTCGATCTACACGCTGAAACTCTTGATCAAAACACAAGACGAATTGGAATTAGACCGAGAGTGCGAGCAAACTCGGTACCTATCACTTAAAACTGTTAGGGTTAATTAACGAGTTTCTATAATGTTTTCATCAAAAGCCTCAGACGGAGTCTACCAAAATCGAATAATCGATTAGACTAAGCTGCAGAAGGCCGCGGCGTCCATCGATACTTTACTATTATCAAATTGGCCCGACTAGGGAACATCTGTCAAATCGTGTGGAACTTAAATAAATTTTGGATTGTACCTCATGGTGGCAGGCATGGCGGGGTACGTCCCTTCAGAGCCTCACAGTCGAAGCCGGTAAAGGTCGAAGGCGTGGAGACTTTCCGCATGAGGAGTGCTCGTGCGTCGTATAACTTGGGATCTCGACTCTCGTCGATTTGTGATAGTTTCCGGGCCAGGGTTGGAGCGGCCCGAAGTTACTCAGAGGGGGGACTAGACGGGCGTGGAGTCGAGACGAACCTGGAGATAAAATGTTACTTTAATGGTGGTTAGGAATAATTATTAAGAGACATAATTTGAGTCAAAAGTTTATTAAATGTTTCCCATCGATTCTATAAATTCACAATTCTATACCGAAAGCGTTTGAAAATGTGATCCCAACCAGCGCTAACATTAAAAGCTTTGTCGTGCAATAAGGTGGAAGGGTATGTAATGAGTAGGTTGCTATACTATCGATAGGATGTACTATCATTGATAGTAATTGATAGTTCATCAAGTGTATGTGTAGGGTGTGTAGGGTATTTAGTGTTGAGGGTGTGTATGGGATGTACGGCGTTGTGTGTGGGGTGTGTGGGGGGTGTGGGGTGTGGGGTGTGTACCTGCAGCAGCTCGCGCTCGCGCTGCACGTCGGCGAGCTCGGCGAGCAGCGCGCGGCACACGCGGTGCAGCACGGCGTTGTGTGTAGGGTGTGTGGGGGGTGTGGGGTGTGGGGTGTGTACCTGCAGCAGCTCGCGCTCGCGCTGCACGTCGGCGAGCTCGGCGAGCAGCGCGCGGCACACGCGGTGCAGCACGGCGTTGTGTGTAGGGTGTGTGGGGGGTGTGGGGTGTGGGGTGTGTACCTGCAGCAGCTCGCGCTCGCGCTGCACGTCGGCGAGCTCGGCGAGCAGCGCGCGGCACACGCGGTGCAGCACGGCGTTGTGTGTAGGGTGTGTGGGGGGTGTGGGGTGTGGGGTGTGTACCTGCAGCAGCTCGCGCTCGCGCTGCACGTCGGCGAGCTCGGCGAGCAGCGCGCGGCACACGCGGTGCAGCACGGCGTTGTGTGTAGGGTGTGTGGGGGGTGTGGGGTGTGGGGTGTGTACCTGCAGCAGCTCGCGCTCGCGCTGCACGTCGGCGAGCTCGGCGAGCAGCGCGCGGCACACGCGGTGCAGCACGGCGTTGTGTGTAGGGTGTGTGGGGGGTGTGGGGTGTGGGGTGTGTACCTGCAGCAGCTCGCGCTCGCGCTGCACGTCGGCGAGCTCGGCGAGCAGCGCGCGGCACACGCGGTGCAGCACGGCGTTGTGTGTAGGGTGTGTGGGGGGTGTGGGGTGTGGGGTGTGTACCTGCAGCAGCTCGCGCTCGCGCTGCACGTCGGCGAGCTCGGCGAGCAGCGCGCGGCACACGCGGTGCAGCACGGCGTTGTGTGTAGGGTGTGTGGGGGGTGTGGGGTGTGGGGTGTGTACCTGCAGCAGCTCGCGCTCGCGCTGCACGTCGGCGAGCTCGGCGAGCAGCGCGCGGCACACGCGGTGCAGCACGGCGTTGTGTGTAGGGTGTGTGGGGGGTGTGGGGTGTGGGGTGTGTACCTGCAGCAGCTCGCGCTCGCGCTGCACGTCGGCGAGCTCGGCGAGCAGCGCGCGGCACACGCGGTGCAGCACGGCGTTGTGTGTAGGGTGTGTGGGGGGTGTGGGGTGTGGGGTGTGTACCTGCAGCAGCTCGCGCTCGCGCTGCACGTCGGCGAGCTCGGCGAGCAGCGCGCGGCACACGCGGTGCAGCACGGCGTTGTGTGTAGGGTGTGTGGGGGGTGTGGGGTGTGGGGTGTGTACCTGCAGCAGCTCGCGCTCGCGCTGCACGTCGGCGAGCTCGGCGAGCAGCGCGCGGCACACGCGGTGCAGCACGGCGTTGTGTGTAGGGTGTGTGGGGGGTGTGGGGTGTGGGGTGTGTACCTGCAGCAGCTCGCGCTCGCGCTGCACGTCGGCGAGCTCGGCGAGCAGCGCGCGGCACACGCGGTGCAGCACGGCGTTGTGTGTAGGGTGTGTGGGGGGTGTGGGGTGTGGGGTGTGTACCTGCAGCAGCTCGCGCTCGCGCTGCACGTCGGCGAGCTCGGCGAGCAGCGCGCGGCACACGCGGTGCAGCACGGCGTTCTGCTCGTGCAGCGCCTTGACGTCGGGCGGCGCGTCGCTGGACGCCTCGCGCAGCGGCTTGCGGTACACCTCGAACGCGCCGTGCATCTTCGGACCGCCCGCACTGCATACAAAATAGTAACAAGTCATTGAGACAACATCGATACTATACTCTGATTCATAATCATGTAAATTAAACTGACAGATGAAAATGACAAGTTTCTATGCGTTTTTACATTTTACATGTATCAAATTGAGTGATAATGTATATGGGGATGACACATCTGTCAGTTTACTTTACAATTACATGAGTATAATTATTTTATGGTGTGTCACAAGGGCACTACGGCTTCGACGCGTCATCTTAGACGCAATTGAGAAAGACACGGAGTTGGGCGGAGCGGAGTAAAATTCACTAATAAAATGGCACAAAAACTCACACTCATTCTCGACCAGAGATGTGAAAAATAATTTAGTAAAAGTATTTAAATACAAAATGCAAATGCATAGTTGCTAGCACTATTTCAAATAGAAATACAAAATAGTTTTGAATAAAAGTATTTAAATACAAAATGCAAAATACGTATTTTTAAAATAGGTTTTGAAAATAAAATACATTGTTAAGCATAACCTTTTATTTATTGAACTGATTTTAAAACTAGTATTTGTTCAAAGAGTTCATCTTTCATGTTTCGCCTCCATAGGCGAAGGCCCATGGCCTCATAATCATTCCACCAAATGAAAATAGTCGTTCTACAGGGGCAGAACTCGGTAAGCAGGTATTATATTTAAGAAAGAGTTTTTTTTACAGTAGGATACCTGTTCAAGGATTCTAAGGTATTGTCTTCATCTTTTAAATATTGTAGTGTTTCCAGATCTATTGTGATTGTATTAACATTATCACTGGCTGCTGAAGAATCAGAGTCCTCAACAAACTTAAAATGTTGGCATTATTCTTTGATCAATGAAATACAATGTACTTATTTAATCTGAGGCATTAAGTATTGTTCTAGTTGACAAATGACAATGACAACACTACGATCACGGTCAGTGCGTTCATAAATAGGAAATCATGGATTTAAGAATGAAAAATTGTAAAAATGAATTAAAAATGCAACGAAACTATTTTGTATTTTATAAATACTAAATATTCACATAAAATGTATTTCAAATAAAATACAAAATACATTTAGAAAAAAGTATTTCAAATATAAAATAAAATAGGTATTTTGCATTTTGTATTTGCATTTGAAATATTTGTATTTCAAATAATTCACATCTCTGTTCTCGACATACAAAGTTTAGTGACATTTTGTTATCAAAAATAACCAATCACCGTGTAGATGGACCTCAGTTCAACAGTACGGGCGTACTACTCTTAGCATATTTTTCACACGAAATAACCCCAAATTGAGACCACATCACCCTAATTTCAACAAAGTTTTCCTTTGAACCAAAAACGGGCCAGCCTAACATAGATTACTGACCGGGCCTGCGCCCCCTGCGGCGCGTCGTCCCGGGTGTAGCCGAAGCCCTCCGCGTCGTACTCGCGGGGGGCGAAGGCGTCGGGCGGGAAGGCGGGCTCGCCTTCACTGCGCTGGTTGACGAGGCGTCTCGCGGGCGGCGACGCGGCCGGCGACGTACGCGGCGGCGGCTGCGGAGGCCCAGAGCTCTAGAAAAAGGAATATCTGTTAAGTCATAGAGCCTACAACGAAACTGTCCATAAGAACCTAAAGAAAGACCTAGACTAAGGACAGAGTACAGCCCGAGCGCACAGTCACGTGTTGTATTAGTACACGCCCCAGATGGGGAGAGGTGAAACAGATATGGGTCGGACCATGGGAAGGTGTTGAGTTAGGTCCGAAAGAACAAAAACGCATAAAAGACAAAAGAGACGTTCGTGCATGCAGTTATCATCTATACCATTTATAAAGGGATGAATTTCGTCACTGAACATCCAAATGGCTTGAAACCATCGCGAAACATCACGGACTTACTTACCTAATAGGTGCCAATCTACTGGCAAAGATTGGCACCTATTAGGTAAGTAAGTCCCGAAAACGAAGTGAGTACGGGTCACTAGTTAATCATAATGTGAGATTCTTGGCTGCTCGTTGAGACCGACTGACGCTACCTTGAGGCTGTTGAGGTCGAGCGAGCTGGAGCGCGTGTGGTTGCGCAGCGGCGAGGCGGAGCCAGCTGGAGCGTGGCGGTACCTTGAGGCGGTTGAGGTCGAGCGAGCGGGAGCGCGTGTGGTTGGCGCAGCGGCGAGGCGGAGCCAGCTCGAGCGCGGTGGTACCTTGAGGCGGTTGAGGTCGAGCGAGCTGGAGCGCGTGTGGTTGCGCAGCGGCGAGGCGGAGCCAGCTGGAGCGCGTGGTACCTTGAGGCGGTTGAGGTCGAGCGAGCTGGAGCGCGTGTGGTTGCGCAGCGGCGAGGCGGAGCCCAGCTGGAGCGCGGTGGGTACCTTGAGGCGGTGAGGTCGAGCGAGCTGGAGCGCGTGTGGTTGCGCAGCGGCGAGGCGGAGCCAGCTGGAGCGCGGTGGTACCTTGAGGCGGTTGAGGTCGAGCGAGCTGGAGCGCGTGTGGTTGCGCAGCGGCGAGGCGGAGCCGGCTGGAGCGTGGCGGTACCTTGAGGCGGTTGAGGTCGAGCGAGCTGGAGCGCGGGTGGTTGCGCAGCGGCGAGGCGGAGGCCGGCTGGAGCGTGGCGGTACCTTGAGGCGGTTGAGGTCGAGCGAGGCTGGAGCGCGTGTGGTTGCGCAGCGGCGAGGCGGAGCCGGCTGGAGCGTGGTGGTACCTTGAGGCGGTTGAGGTCGAGCGAGCTGTGAGCGCGTGTGGTTGCGCAGCGGCGAGGCGGAGCCGGCTGGAGCGTGGCGGTTACCTTGAGGCGGTTGAGGTCGAGCGAAGCTGGAGCGCGTGTGGTTGCGCAGCGGCGAGGCGGAGCCGGCTGGAGCGTGGCGGTACCTTGAGGCGGTTGAGGTCCGAGCGAGCTGGAGCGCGTGTGGTTGCGCAGCGGCGAGGCGGAGCCGGCTGGAGCGTGGTGGTACCTTGAGGCTGGTTGAGGTCGAGCGAGCTGGAGCGCGTGTGGTTGCGCAGCGGCGAGGCGGAGCCGGCCTGGAGCGTGGCGGTACCTTTGAGGCGTTGAGGTCCTGAGCGAGCTGGAGCGCGCTGTGGTGCGCAGCGGCGAGGCGGAGCCGGCTGGAGGCGTGGCGGTACCTTGAGGCGGTTTGAGGGTCGAGCGAGCTGGAGCGCGTGTGGTTGCGCAGCGGCGAGGCGGAGCCGGCTGGAGCGTGGCTGGTACCTTGAGGCGGTTGAGGTCGAGCGAGCTGGAGCGCGTGTGGTTGCGCAGCGGCGAGGCGGAGCCGGCTGGAGCGTGGCGGTACCTTGAGGCGGTTGAGGTCGAGCGAGCTGGAGCGCGTGTGGTTGCGCAGCGGCGAGGCGGAGCCGGCTGGAGCGTGGCGGTACCTTGAGGCGGTTGAGGTCGAGCGAGCTGGAGCGCGTGTGGTTGCGCAGCGGGCGCGGCGGCGGCGGCGGCGGCGGCTCCTTCTTGGGCGCGTACTGCAGCGACAGCGGGCCCTCGTCCGCGTGCACCGACGACTCGCGCGCCGGCGGCGGCGGTAGCACGCCTGGAACAACATTCATTGATGGTAAAGTCAAGGGCGGCTTTGTGACCCCACACTAGGTTCTTTGAGCGTCGGCGTCTTGCCGGCAACCTCAAATGCACTAGCGTTTTCGGCCGTTACGTCGACGCGGCGCTCTAAACCGCTAGTGTAGGCAATATGTCATCGCTTAAAAGACGCTAATGTGGGGTCACTCTTACTTTAGTTAGGTCAACGAAGGTGCTGATGAGATGAGACAATACGATAACGTTACGATTTCTGAAAAATTGTTTTTAAAATACTGTAACCACTCATGTCAGTAAGATGCTGTTTGTTTTCCAATAAGAAATAAATAAATAAAAGTTCGTGCTAGGCCTTTTGCATCTTCTAAGCAAACATTTATCATCTTAGAAGTTATCGTCGCATTACATCAGGTGCGATTTTGATTAGTACGTAGCCTTCAATGTCGAGTGTACGAGAATTGCCCCCGTGCGTGCGCGGGCAGCGTGCTCGAGTCTTCGTCGCTTTCCATCAGGTGCGATTGTGGTTAAGTGTTAGCTAAAAATCACCAGCGCTCTTGACCGGCTTCCTCGGCTGCGGCCGCTGTATGGACTTGATCTCGGCCGTGCCATTGTGATCGAAGTTGTCCCGGCACGGGCAACGTGTTCGCCTCTTCGTCGCTTTCCATCAAGTGCGACTGCAGTCAATAGTCTAATAAAACTCACCAGCACTCTTGACGGGCTTCCTCGGCTGCGGGCGCTGTATGGACTTGATCTCGGCCGTGCCGTTGGGCGGCGGCTCGCTGGGCGGCTGCGAGTTGAGTCTCTTGGGGCTCGCCAGCTCGAACGCGTGCGCGAAGTCATCTCTCCGCGGCGACGTGCTCGTCCGCACGTCCAGAAGGCCAATTCTCGGTTTTTGCCTTCTATGTCGAGTGAACTTCATGGAACGCATAGATCAATAGGAGAACAAGATAAGGAATGTCGACTATAATCTGTGTTCTCCTATTGATTGTGCTCTCCATGAAGTCGACTCGACATAGAAGGCGAAAACCGAGAATTGGCCTCCTGGGGGGAAATTCTCGAGCACTCGACATTGAATTCGAATGAGAGAATTATATGACGAATGTATGAAATCTCTAACTTAGCCTTCAACGAACGAGAATTGCAACCCTGGTACGTGTTCGAGTCTTCGTCGCTTTCCATCAGGTGCGATTGTGGTCAAGTGTTGGCCAATAGTCTAATAAACAGAAACTCACCAGCGCTCTTGACCGGCTTCCTCGGCTGCGGGCGCTGTATGGACTTGATCTCGGCCGTGCCGTTGGGCGGCGGCTCGCTGGGCGGCTGCGAGTTGAGTCTCTTTGGGCTCGCCAGCTCGAACGCGTCGCGTCTGCGTCGCTTTCCATCAGGTGCGACTGTAGTCAAGTGTATCCAATAGTCTGATAATAAAACTCACCAGCTCGAACGCGTGCGCGAAGTCATCTCTCCGCGGCGACGTGCTCGTCCGCACGTCGTCG